>OMNW01000995.1:8061-20619 GCA_900303245.1 Selene dorsalis | reverse complement strand
TCACACTATAATGTACACCAGAAAGGTTCAAGGACAAGCAGCACCAGAATCTGGGAGGCGTCCAGGCATCATTGTCCACTTTTAAGTAGCACAGTTTTTATTTATACGTTGACGAGCTGCTGAGCAGGTCTTTTGAGGTAACGGTCTACTCCACATTAATGCTGCTTGTGAGATTTAAGAACTTTCCTGCAGCAAGTTTGCTGGACTATTAAGGATTCTAAGTACCTTGGAAGTAGCTGTTGCCTTATTTACTTTTCCCAGACCACATTATTCAGATTTGACACTGCTGATGCCCCCTGTCACATCTTGTTCTTTCTCTCTGCTGCGTTGTGAGACAGCAGGCTTTGAGGAAATAATTGGACTCTGTTTGAATTCAAGACAATTATCCCTGTGTAGTTGTAGCCCACAGTATTTTTAGGCTCCTTGGTGAGATATATAGCAAATAGTTTGCTCTGGCAATACATATGACTAGCTTTATTCTTTTTCTTTTTAATACTGAGATGTTTCTTTTTAAGACTTAGATATTTTGCTGTCCAAAAATACCTGTGGAAAGTGCAGCAAGTGCTGATAGGGTCTAAAAGAATCTTGAGTTCTTTCCAGGTGAAGGCCTCAGCAGGACCACTGTATGGCTAAACCCACCAATCCCACACTTGGCTGGGTCGACCCTCATATTTTCTCAGGAGAACATTTCCTTCTCTCACTAAATTGGCCCTCATCCCCACTGGCTTACAGATCTCTAGCTAAGGCTCTATTGCCCATACTACAGGGCGAGGGCTCAAGTGATAGTTACATTTGGCCACATTTTGTACGCCTTTGACTTTTTGAACTTCTTGCAAAAATATACCCAGCCACTTTAAGCTGGGTATGTTTTACTTACAGTTCAAACTGTATGTGTGTATAGGAGGGCAGAAAAGGAAATTACTTTCCCTTGTCTCAATACTAAGGCTCTCATAAGGTAACGTAAGCTTTGAGGGCTTGCCTTTTTTTCTGTAGTCCTTCTGGAAAGCTCATTCAGCAGCCAAGCAGGATTTATGCTGATGAGAAAGTGGCCTGCACTCTCCAGCCCCCTAGGCTGCCATCTCCACATGTCCTCAGCACTTCAACTCACCACCATGGGACTCCAGGTTTTAATATTTCTTCTTTTTTCCCAATGATAAATGCATTCACAAAAACAGAAAGGTCGAAGTTGATCAAATTGCTTTTGACAATTTCTGGGGGCTACCTGTTTACTCTTTTCCTTCAGGCTCTCTCTTAAGCCTCAGGGGGTAACTCTGAGTCTGTTGGTTCCCTTCCCACATAAAGGTGGTAAAATAGAGCGGAGGTGGTGGGGGCGCTAGGTAGCTGACTAGCTGGCTGACTGCCTCCCTATGTGCCAGACCATGCTGTGCTGGCAAGGCAGTGATATTTGCGTCTGGGTCCCCTGAGGAGCTCCTCTAGAGGTGTGGAGGGAGCCTGACATTTCTCCCCAAGTCCCTGTGGCTGCAGACCCCAGGCCCTAACTGGCCTTGTCAGCCAGAACAGATTAACTAGAGGCCAGAGAGACAGTGAGAGGATGGCGAGGAGCGCATATCCATTGAGATCCAGGCCCTTTTGAATGTAAATGTTTAAAATCATGACCTGACACTGAATAGCTCCTTTACTCACACACATCCGTGAACTCTCCAAGTCTCAATCTTGCGGAGTTCAGTTGCACGTAATCTGAAATGTGTGAGAAAACGCTCACATTTGTTGGCATCAAAGCCGCTCTGCAGGGAGTGGCTAGGACCTCTGCAGATGTAGTAACAACTGCCAAGTTTTCCTTGAGACCTGCTGCGACCCCACTAGGATCCCAGATGGGAGTCTGTGGTGATGAGAAGGTCAGCCAGATGCCCTCTGGAGGGTGCTTAGACTTTGACACTTGGCCAATCACGCGACCCTGTCCACCTCGCACGCAGATGTGCAGCATCTATGGCCAGATTGCCTGTAGCCGTACTACATCCTTCAATCATATTTTTTTAATATATTCAGAGTGTTGTTCAACAAAACATCTGGGGTGTTTTCTGGAGCAGATAATGCCCCATTGATAATGTGAGGAAGTCTGTGCCCTGCTGTGGTATATTTAGGTCATTGTCACCCTAAGCTGATCAACCCCTGGCTGACCAAAGCTTAGAAGGGGGCTTATGGCCATGAGGTTGCATGTCTGCATCACAGGTGGATTTGCAAATGTAATTGAGTACAGACTGACTGCTGTGAAAGCAGCCAGACAGACCCTTGGCCACGTTTTATTTATATCGCTTCATGCTGCTTTATTATTAAAAGTTAGAAGTTCCAGTGACACCTGGCCCCCATTTCTTTCAATTGTGTGTTTTTTTTCAACCAATGACTTTGAACTTAACCCCCTCCCTCTATAACCCCTCATCCTCCTTTTTACTCTCCTCTCTTTTTCAGTCTCTCTTTTGTCACTCAGCACTCTTTAAGGTCTATGTGCTGGCCTTCCCCTGTACAAACCCGCTTTATTAACCTTCTCCTTACCCTAACCTTAAACTAATGTTGACTGTAACCTCACCTAACCTTTAACTAGTAACCTGTCAACCCCCCAACTAAAAATCATCTCAGCAAAAGCAAAATAAACCAGCTTCATGCAGCCTCTAATCAAACTCTAACTCTATAACAACGTAACCTTCCCAGAGCCCTATTGTCTTTTGTCTTGTGATTACGTATGATTATGTGGTCTCCAAAATCATTGTAGAAATGATTAAAATGTCACTGTTGTTTTGCCTGGTTTTCCAGTGACTCTAAACTACCACTGAGGTAAATGTATGTGCATTGAGCACTGTTCATAGATACTAAATGATGATATACCTTTTATGGTGGGTTTGTACAACTGAAACCTTGAAAGTAAGAAATTGTCAAGAATAATACATTTTTTAGATATTGTTTCACAAATATTATACACACTGATTGCCCTCTTTAATCACACATTGTTGACATGATATTTACAGTTTAGTTAATGTCCACAAATTTACACTTAGATAAACACTTGCTGCTTTGTTGAAATGCCAACAATCAAAGCACGGTGCAGCACTGTGTACAGCAACCCTAAAGAAAGGGAATTAACCCACCTAGGTGCATTGCAAACCAGGCAGAGCTGCAAACTCAGTGATTGCCTCCTGCCTGCTGGTATCACAAAGGATGTCTCTGTGTGCAGAGCTACAACAACTATCGGACTAGTAGACATTGAAAATGTCATCCCCACTACCCAGCCGCCCACACTCGTTAATGTGCCATGTAGAATATGGAAATAGCTGACACCATTTTGCATCTTTACCACAAAGGTTTTCTGTATTTGATTTGATTTTTTTAACTGGGGAAAGTATTGTTGTTTTGTTGGTTCTGCTATTTCTTAGGAAGGCTGGCATATGTTGTATGCAACTTGCATGAGTGCATGGAGACACACACACACACAGACACGGGGGCCCAGCCTGTAATGTTAGGCTCAATGGGAAGTGCATACCATTGACCCGCAGCTCTGTGCCTGCAGGCTTTCTATGCTAAGTAGGGCACCTCTCTTGGGTTGGCGCCGCCCTGCTGGCACTCTCCAGGGATGGCCAAGGGCATGTTGCTGCCATGAGTCATCCTTAGATTTGGAGAGGGAGACTAAAATGAAGGCAAGAGAGTCAAACTCAAAAAAAAAACTTTGAGAAAAGAATGATGGAATGAATAAAGTAAGAAAAGAAAAAGGACTTTGGAAAAAACTGCTTGAAAACAATGAGAGAGTGGTGGGGCGAGCAGAAGGACAGTTTAATGCTTGGCAGAGGGGTTGAAGTTAAGCTGGCTACCCTACCCACACCCTTAGCTCTGCCTATAAGGGATGCATTTTACATTGCAGCAACAACTAGGACTAAATTTAAAAAGCCCACCAGCCACCTACTGGATAAGCTCAATATTTTATTGGCCCTAATGGGACATTTAGCCTGCAGTCAGGCATGTAACCCAATACACAATAAACAAAGAAAAGAGAAGCATACAACTCCCAGTGAAATGAAACAATGGAACAAAACAAGGGGAGACTGAATGACCGGGGAGGCGGGCTGAAGCTTGAGGTGACAAGTCTATCTGTCACAGTTAAGCAGGTTTATGACTCGTAGGATAAATAAGAACTTCAGTCTGCTTGGTTTAACTTTGCAGGTGCCTGAAGGTACAACCTGAAATTCTAGTTCAGTGGGGACGATGTTTCTCCCACAGCAAATTTGTGCCAGACTAATGCAGATATCCAGTGGAGAATAGTGACGCCCTAGCTGTCTTACTGACCTCTTACTCAAGGTCAATTGACTGGGAAAGGGCTTACGCCACTGGAGCAATCCATGTCAACTTAAGGTCAGACCTCTTGCGCTCAGCCTTATGAACCAAAGTTGCAGCCCAGATAAAAATGCACATCGACACCCTGAGCTTCTTGAGCTCTGCAGATGATCCATGTTGTTTCCTAAAACCAAGGCAAGTGGGGAAAAAAGCAAACAATAAGGCAATGGTGTGTGCCAGCCATATAAATTTCCTCATTCCTTTGTGATACCAGTAATGAGAGGTATTGTTTCTTGTTTTCTTTTGTTTTTCTTTTATTTTTTTCAATGAAAAAATCCCTAAGAAATTTCAAAATGATTTGATAATCTAGTTCCAATGATCCACTTTCCAATCCAAATAACTCCTCTAACTATTACTAACATTAACCTTGAACTAAACTGATGTTGTGTCTTCATTTTTGTGTCTCCTCCAGAGGGTACCCCGATTCGAGGTAAGACGTTTAACTATCACAGTGAAAAAGGAAAGCAAAAAAAAAGAAGCAGAAAACAAGACTTAAACTGACACATAACCAGACATAACCGCTCCTAACTCCACCCAGCTGGCTAAGTCTCAAGTGAGGGCTTCCTGAGAAAAATGACAAACCTCTTTCATTTCCACTAATGTTTTTATTCCATCTGTGTTTCTGTTCTGTGCTTTCTGTACACGTGAATTTGTGTCACACTCCCATGCCCCATGTCATCATTAATGTGCAGTTCTGTCATCCCTGTGGGCGTTCAGTGTTTGTGCTTACCCACAATCTCCTCCACACATCAGTGTCAGAAACCACAGAGCGATTTTGTTGCCGATTGGTTATGATACAGCCGGTTTGGGGATGTTGAACTGGAGGGAGGGTCATTTGTTTGCTTTGTGCCTCTGACATTTAGGTTTGTTTGGACATGGTCATGGGTCTGGGAGGTGGGCGAATGGTGATGGGACCTTGGGGTGTAGGTGGTGGTGGTGACCTTATTTGTTGATAAGACCAGGCTATTCAATACTGTTCAATACAACCCTGTTTCTCCCCTCTCCTTCTCTGCTTTGATATCCTTCTCATCCTCCCGTGCGTCACCACAGCAGCAGCTGCAATGCACGAGTAAAGCCTCCCTTTTTCAAAAGAGCAACACTGTGCTTTCTTTTTACCACGGCATAACCAGCTTTTATAATGTCAGAGGATGAACAGGAGGATATCAAGGTGGGACTGGAATGACAGTGGCAAAGGAGTGTGATGAATTATACAAAAGCTTTGTTAAAATAATACCTCCTCTCTCAACAATCTTTGTTTTTTCATTTCCCCGGACAATTTAACTTTCGTTTGTAATTATCCATCAGGCTTGGTTGCTGAAGCGTTCTCTCCCAGTCGATTCAGAGTGATTCTGTGTGTTTGTTACAAAATGGTTTTTTTTTGTTGTTGTTTTTTTTTTTCTTATTCAACAGGCTTAACAGGTAAGTGAATATCTCAGTTTGCCATGTATGTCCCCATATTCAAGGGGATGGAAAGGTGACAGTATTTCATAATAGAGGCCTAATAGTAACGTTAAGGTCCTCCATCCTCAACCATTCACAAACCTCTAGACAGTAGTGTGTTGTCAAGCGTATCCATGAAAACATTTTGAATTTTTAGAATAAACTCAAACCCTTCACTCCTTTAAAACCCTCATTCATAACTCATATGGCAAAATCCAGGCCTCCCCATATCTGCTTCGTTTGAATAAGAAGGTCTCATAAATCATATTCTGGCGAACAAAAGCAGGCGTGACTTATGAACTCTGCTTTTACATAATGAGATAAGCAGCCTGCAAAAGGCGATTTCTCTCAGCCACTTCAGCACATGCCAACACTGATTCTCCATCGAGTGTATGAAAAGAGAAAAAATGAATTGTGAACCAGGAGAAAATGTGATTGAAATCAAGGCAACGGGGAAGTAATACAAATAGTTTGTTTGCATAGGCTCATGTTCACATTATTGCAAACTTTAGGCTGTCTCTTGAACTCCAGAAAATTAGAAAAAAATTTTTTGAAGCCTTAGTTAAGACATTGTTCTTCTGCTGAGTCATTTTACATCACTCCTTTTTAAGAGATGGCTTCTTAAAATGTAAAATCTGCATTCATTTTGCCTCCACACAAAGGCACCCAGGTGTTAGCCTAGAGGTAAGCAATAGGTATAAAGGTAGCTCGGCTCCCTACCTGCTTCATTACTGATTTCATGGGAGCGTTACAAGCTACCAGATGGGCACTGACAACAATGGCATCACACGTGGGGCCCCATGCTGGTGTGATCACAGTCTAATGACCTTGGGGTGGTGACAGAGTGTACGTATGTGACAGGCAGGATGCGGACAGAGGGAGAGACACAGGGAGAATAGTACAAGTCCAGGCTACACACTGGTCACACTACCTGTCCTCTTACTTGTGGTTTCAGAAGAGCTGCAGGTTTAAAACTGAATTCTCTCACATTGCGTTGGCGTCTGTAGTCGCATGTGTTGTTTGGAAATGTTCAACAATATAGCAACAACTGGAGAATATTTATTTTTTGAACCAGGTGGTTGCGAATCTTGGAAAAGCACCAGCTGCTTAGGTGGGATTCTACTGGGCTTTTGATATTGATAACACATTTCACACTGTGTAAAATGTGTTCCTTCCATTTTGCTTGCTGCTGTTAACTTTGTCTGCCAGGACAGATGTGGCCCGACAACCATTTTCGATAGCACAACATCTACATCTTTGTATAAACTATTGGCAAATCATTTTGGAGCATTTCCTTCTGAATCATAACAGTACATGTGCATAACAATGTAGGTATTGTATGCCGCACTCTTCTGTGCACTTCAGTGAGTTCACTTCATGTTCCAGAAAGGTTATTATGTTGAGTGTCTATCCACTTATACAGAAAGGTGCTTTTAATTACACTGTAGCAGAGCTTACTGAGTGGTGTCTGGGCGAGAGGATGGAGGGAGCGCGACAGGAGAGGAGATGAGAAATGAGGGACAAATGAGCGACATGCGCTGAAAACAAGAGATAAAATGATGAAAAGAACCGTGGGCCACCGGCATGCCCGAATGGGCTGTGGAAGGAGTGAGGGAAGAGAAGGAAAAGAAAGAGAGAGAGACTTGGCCAGCCATTTTGTTGATCGCCTAAACAAATCAATCAAGGCCCGCTGGAGCACACTAATTGAATTACACAAATAGGACTGGGGGGGCAGGGGGGCCATACCACACACGGCAAATCTGCTACAAAGCAGCGACCGGGGTGGGTAGACCACAGCTTCAGGCACTTTCTGAAATTAATCATCCATGGCGGCCCCTCCTTGCTTTTCTTTTATCCCCTCATCTGTCCTTCTGTTTTTCTGAGCTTGTCTGTCTCTTCAAGTTCCTCCCAACCCTCCTGACTGTTCTCTTCCTCTGTACTGTCTCTCTTTTTCTTTTGGACCTCTCAAAAATGATGCTCAATTTCAACATTTTCTCTTTCTTTTCTCTATGTCTCTGTTTCTGATCTCCCCCCTCCTTGCACTCTTTTCCTTCTCTTCCTACCTAGAATAAAACTCAAATTCAATTCATATATGGGCTTGTTGATATGGATCTCCTGCTTAAAATAGATATTGCCTGATATAATATTTCCTACCAGGCTACAGGTACAGAAACCGGCAAGGAAATGTTTTAGGTTTAATGGAGTGAAATGCAGGTATAGCATTGCTATATTCTCGCAAAATTTGGTGAAGAAATATAACACACTGATGATTACTAGCACAGAATATGCTGTAAACAGCCTTTGCATAAGAATGCTTGTCCCAGAATCAAGTGGTACCTTCAAAAGCATGTATTAGCTGAACTGTGCCAAGACAGTCCGCTTTGTTATCACACCTTGGCACATCAACACTCCTCATCAGACCACCCTAAGGCAAGAAGTGCTGTTAACCAGGGCAGCTGTCACGGCTAGGACAAATGTCCCAGACCCACTGCCCATTGCAGCCTTCTTTATTGAATGGATGAAGGCAGTGAACAGTGCTGCAGGACATCCAGGAGTGGGCAGCAGTGAAGAGTCGAGGTTATGAGCACTGGTGTGCAGGAAGGGTCACTTTGACTTAGATAGAGACTAATTGGTCCACATTGAAGTGATTTCATTGTATTCATCAGTGACTTTATTTGCCTGATGTGGACCCAGTGGTATTTTCTTGTGGACATATCATGGGATAAGACAGAAAGATAAAAGTCTTCTCTCCTCTGACCCAGAAAACATGAATTATTACTCAGCAGGGGCGGTGCTTCGTGTGGTTTTCGAAGTGGATTTGAGAGACTGTGCTGTCCCAAGACATTCTCCGGTCTTAGGTTCACTCTCACAACAGCTTGCACAGTGTCCTTCAACCTCCATGTGTCCTTTTATAAGTGTCCTTGAGCAAAATAAAGTAATTTAGTAAATTTGTATGCAAAAGATTGAATATTTCATACAGCAGTCACTAGTCACGTCAGACAATTATCTTACCTGCTGTGGCTGCAGAGGTCATGCCTGTACCTGCAGTATCAAGGAAATGTAGCCAGGTTTATTAATACCAATGCCATCTGAAGCAGAGTGGTCAGCCGTTATGAACTGTTTATCATGTTTTCTAATGAAATCAAGGACAACAAACTGGTCTGTGATAGTTATTGCAGTTGTTGTGTTTGTGATAAGAAGTCATAGCTGGAGACAGGGAGGACATGCCATGAGGCCCCATGTAGGTCTCGCTTCATAAGCACAGCGTGGTCATCTTGTGAGACAGTGCAAATTGTGTCTTGTTTTTTGTTTTCATTGGGCAAGTCTTTATCAGTAAACAGCCATTCTCTGGACAGACTGGGGTTGTGCTTTTCATTGTGCTTGTGAAAGATAATTTTCAGCATTTATTTCATTCTTGTGTTTCCTCTTTTCTTAATAAAAGCAACCCCCCCCCAAAAAAAAAAAGGCCACTTGCACTCCGGTGAGCCACAGGCGGCAGAAACAGAATTATGCAAAACACGGAGAGTGAAGTCATTTTCAAAAAAAGACAAAAGGGAATGGCAGGAAAGAGACGCAGGCTGGTGACAAGGGTTTTACAAAGAGTGGAGTTTGTTCTGTGTGCGCACACATGCACATTCATGCTGCTTTTGGAGATAGGATATCAAAGATGGTTCATTTGGATTTAGTCTGTTGTGTTTAAATGCTAACGTTATCAGACTTGAACTGACACTCTGGACACCAAAAAAACTACTTTTTTACTATTTTACTCTTTCATGTAGTGACAGAAATGATTAATCAAATGGCAGGGACAGATTAATTTAAATTAACTTCTTTGTGGTTCGCAAAAGACAAAGCAGGGG
This sequence comes from Selene dorsalis, assembly GCA_900303245.1. Lineage (NCBI taxonomy): Eukaryota > Metazoa > Chordata > Actinopteri > Carangiformes > Carangidae > Selene > Selene dorsalis. Next base: position 10,981 of record OMNW01000995.1, on the reverse strand, counting down.
CTAGAGGAAGGGAGTGGAAATGGACACGAGAGATACGCAACTCTCAAAGCGTGGCACAGCACATATAACACCAGCAGGACATTGCATCTCTGCTATGTGTGAATCTAACAGTGAGAGGAGCATAAAGCATCCCGAAATAGACTCAAGTTGTGATTTCTTCTGTGCTCTCTCGTACCTTCTCCGTTCCTCTCCCACTCAAACTCTCTCACTGAGCTTCCTCCATCAAACATTTGTTCGTGCACATCTAATCTTATGCAGTGTGCACAAATTATAAGCATTTGTATTTTTTTTTTAAATGAAACTATATATTGTGACTCGCCTGTTTTCACAAGGCAAGACCAATATCTGTGCTCGAACGTTTTTTTTAAATTATTTTTTCGCCTACTTTTAGACAGAAAATAAGAGGTATGATACATGAATAAGAATGAATCACCTCCCACATTTTTCCTTTACATTTTTTCTCTTGTCTCCTTTGTCTGTCTCTCCTTTGCTTCTCCTCTGCCTTTTTCTCTTACCTGTTTTTTTTCCCCTTAACTTACTTGTTCTCCCTCTCTCTCTGCAAGTACAGGGAGTGTTTATGTGTTCCTCACAGTTCCACTTTGAAATAATAGCTAGAATATGTAATGAAGCCAGTGGGGGATTGGAAACAATAGATAATACCACCTAGCAAGGAGCCTCCACCAAAGCTGGCGGGAACATGTGAAACTCACTCGATCCCTTCAAAGTTCCCTCTGCTTTTCATCTCTTTCACCAGGAGGTACGATTCACGCTGGCCAATGTTGGTTTTAATTGGCTCTCAATTAATGGTGTTTGGCTCATTATCTGTCACCCCTCTGCATGTTGGTGGTTGTGTTTTGTTAACCTTCAGATGACATTTGTTAAGCAGTATTTTTAGACAGAGGCATTTGTATTTTTTGGAATCATTGGAGCTACGGATTTTGAGAAGCTGGCAGACATGGAGTGAAAATATATAAAATATACAACAATTTCTTGTGATTTAACTGTTTAGTAACAGTCAACAAAAAAGGCAGCTTTGACCCAACACAGGCCCTTCAACATTATTATTTATGAAGGATTGGGGGGAAAAAAGAGAAACAAACCTTGCACCAACTTCAAATTTAGCCTTGCAAAGATTTTATAATTCAGTACCAAGCCTGACGAGCTTCTGGCAGAGCTTTCTGGAACCGTCCATCTGGAGTTGAACTTCACACAGTCCTTACTTTGTGGTCTCCCTTGTGTTGAGGAGCCTAGGCTTCTGAACAAATTCCAACCCACCTGCCACCAGGCTGGCATTTGCTGTTCCAAGCACACATCAAACAGATCCAAATCAGATCTCTGCATAAACGCAGAGCAGAGACTCTACCACCTGCACTCTGTAGGTAGATGTTTCCATTTGGTTCACGAGCTACGTGCCAGGAACAGCTCCCTCTGGGGGATGAGAATGATCTGGATGTGTGGAAGGAAAGGAAGAGAAGGGAATAAACAATATAGAGTATGGATTGTTGTAGCTTCAGGTCTGTTTTCTTTTTGTAATAGTAGCTTTGTTGTGACTCTGAGGTGTAAAATACTCTTAGGCCATGTCCAAGGTGAAAGCGTGACTAATCTTTGTAATTAAGCAGGATCGATAGTCTCATTTGCGCAACAGCTGAAAAGCGTTATTAGACCAATGTTCCAGAATCGTAGCCTTGTACAACATTGTGTTCACTCCGCTTGCTTGATGTGATGGAGTAGGTTATGGTATATTACAAAGCATCCTGGGCAGTGGCTGGCGTATTGATGCTTCCTGGCTAAATGCTAACGAGCGATGGTGCTGTGTTTGTCAGGGAGGCCTGGGCTGCAATCTGTCTGCTGAGCCAGCCAGAAGCCCTAATGATATCATCAGGAAGTGCCGTCAACAGCGCTCTAACGAGGAATGATCTGACGCCCGTTGTTTCACCTCCCTCCTCTCTCCCCCCTCACCCATTCGGCGATGCTGTTGCCAAGCATTTAGGTCGAGTTTATTTGCGCATACGAGATAAAATCTGAGGATAGTAATAAGAAATATAGCCTGTTTGAAACACATTGTGTATATATGTTTGTATAAAAACATAATAACCCAAAATAAATGAGTGAATCTGCATCCGATCTTAACACACAGGAGAAAAGCAAAATACATGGGTAATAAATCAAAGAGAACACAAATGACCTGCCTTCCAATCACAACGGTTGCCAGTATAATAGCTCCTATGAATTTATGTGTTCAGGGTGTAATGTAAGCAACAGTTTCCCCTTGTTGAGTTTTTTTTTTTTTTTTGGCAAAGTTTGATATTCTTTGAGCTCTTGAACTGCAGGTGGACCAAGCCTCTGCATTATGCACCATACCAGTGTTCATTTAGACATGAACTATATGTAAGGATAGTTTCCCATGACCTTCCTCCCCCGAGCACACACAGACTCTCCCTTGGTGAGTGCTATGCAAAGGAGAATTTGTTAATCTCACCCAGCTTCCAGGACCATCTCAACACTCTTCGACATTACCTTTCATCACGTTCACATCCTTTGTGTCCTTATTTCAGTTCTCGCATCTTAAATGAGTTGCAACACACCAGAATAACAACAAATTCAGTGCACCTTGTTCAGTTCACATTTTCATTTATTTAATCCTTCTTTTTTATCTGTGTATGGCTGAGACTGGAGAAGAACCCAGTTTGTCATAGCAATCTGCAGCGGCACTGCAGAGAGAAACAGTTCTTGACAAAATGGTCTTGAGAAATTCAAGATACCCTCCATTAAGAAGATTGTCTGACTCCTTCATGCACTGTCACTGACAGGTTGACTAATCATTTCCTCCCTGCTTTCTTTCTCTCTCTCTCTCTCTCTCTCTTTCTCTTCTCGTGTCCCCCCCCACCATCCCCCTCCCCTTTATTTGTCTTTGTTGAAT
>OMNW01000987.1:7971-27059 GCA_900303245.1 Selene dorsalis | reverse complement strand
GGGCGGGGGGTCGAAGCATTACCAGAAAGAGTAATTAGCTGCTCAGTAGTATGAGGCAAAGCGACAGAAAAGTTGATAATCTATGCAAATTTGGACTTCCACATCACATCTTACAGTGTTGTTGAACGCATTATTGAATACAACAAGATGACTCAACTATTTCCTGCATTTTAATGCACCTTTAAGAGGTTATACTAGCTTTGTTTACAAATAACTGACAAATAACTTTCTGCTAACTTCAAATTTGTCACTGCTGTGGTCTTTGCCATTAGGAAATGAAAAGTAAATCATCGCTGGACTTTGGCCTAACCAATTTCAAGATATGTTATGTTTGTATATAAAAATGCGCTTACTCATGTTCGTTGATGTAGAGCTCTGACAACTCATGCCATGCCTCTTGGTCGCCAACAAACCTATTAACACAAAATGACAAGTTCTCTTCATCGCTCATTGTACCATGCATCAAATCACTACAGTAATGCCAAAACAGAAAATACATTTGTAACATAGTAAAGTAAAAAGGCAAGTGTAATATTACTTATTACAATACCTATAATAACATTCATCCAACTTTCAAGGCAGGGGAAATAGGTTTTGAGCAGTTTATGCATAAGTTATGCCAGCTCAATTGAAAGCAGGCTCAGTTTTTAATTAAAATAAAGCCAGGGGAGGTTGAGAGGAGAGGGCGCCTGACCCCCTCCCCATGTTATAGAAAGACTCACTGCTCTAGATACTCGTTGAGCTCCCGGATGGCTTCGGCGCTCTTCCCCTGGGCCTTTAGTATGGAGATCTTACGCTTCCTTGCTGCCTGTAGAGCAGAGAATAAACAGGATTAGGAACTCAGCTCCTCAAGTGTTTGTCTGAAGGGGGGTTAGAGGACGGGTGAGAGCAAGAGTTGTGAGTTTACAGTTGTGAGTCTACATTTGTGTATTTTCAGTGTACCACAATCCTGCTTTAAGTTCTGCTGTGACTCATCTTGTGATAATCTATAAGATGAATCAGCACTTTAGTGCATTACAATAACAGCTGCGAAAATAATTAAAGGAAAGGACAAAAGGTGCAGATACTTTGTCAAGTTCATTCATATTATTACTGGGAAATTTAAAAGAATCTATGCCTGCCAAGATATAAATGGAGATAGTTAGTGGCCATGTACAACAGAAGATGGACACACACATTATGAGTCAATGTTTGGGAGTTGGAATGAGTTCAGTGGCTGAGATAAAGCGGTGAGTCATCCCCTAACCAAGTGGGGAAAATGGCACACTTCCCCAAAACCCCAACGCCTGTCTTCCTGCCGGCACGGCACGCATCTAGCGTTGCACCAGCCCAACTTACATCAGCTAAAAATTGCTTTCCGCTTCGTTTTGATGTTGAAGTGACCTTAAGGTGGATTAGATTCTCATCAATCTGAATTAGAAAGCATTAGTCCTGCTGCTTTGACTTTTCCAAATGTTTTACTCCCCCCCCCAATCCTTCCCCCTCTTTTTGGTAGTAAGTGAAAACCTTAACAGGAGGCTGCAACTCCATTAGGAGGGCACTACGCTGTCACGGCTTATTTTATTTATGGACTGGCAATTGATTGAGTGGGGCTTCCTCTTCTATACGCATAACCAAAGCTATCGAGGGCGGGGTATGACTCATGTCTCGGGGGCTGTAAATTTGGGGCCCTTCTGACACTTCCATCATAAGAAATCCACAATCCACAAGCTCGGACAGGGACCTCCAGAGACACTGCAGCCTCCACCACTGACAAGCAGTATATTCACTCTTGGTGAAAAAAGAAAAAAACAGGACAAAACAAACAACCGTTCAAAGATCAACGGTAATAACAACAGTAATGATTCCCAAACACACTGCACGCATCTGAGGAAGCGTATATTTTTAGTGTCATGGTGGCCTGAAGGCAGCTCGAGAGAAAATTATTTAAATATGTTATGAGGTTATCGAGCAACAAGGAGTAGCAAAAGGTCAACCCATTATTTCCTCATTTATGTTTGCTGACTATAAAACAAAGCTCACACCACACTACATCCAACACATTTCACCAGAACTTGATGCTATGTGAGATTCAGGAATTTATACTCACTTCAGACTAAATTACAAGCATGTGGGATCGTTCCTCGTCCAATACCAAAAAAGGGAAGCAGAAAAAAATAAATAAAACAAACACTATAGTGATGTTGAATGTGGATTTTTGCACTTGTGCTCTCCCGCCATCACCACACCCACTGCTCTTCACTCCAAGCTTTTTTCTCTCTCTCTCTCTTTTTTCTTTCCCAGATAAAGAACCACTTGGGGCTCAAAGGAACATATGGAAGTTGGTAGCCCAGAGAGTCACACAACACTTTATTAAATGAGAAGCAATTCCAAACCACTCCTCTCTCTCCTCCTTTCTCTAACTAATGATCCAGAAAAACCTGGCAGTGGGTCTGATCCGTCTGTTGTCATGATTCTTTTTTAATTAGCGCTCTGAGGAGACCTTAGGAGTGAGGAGTGGATTATTTACATCACCCCTGGCTCTCTGCTACAACCTACCGCAACCCTCCTTTATAATAAAAAACACTGCAACAAGGGTGGCACACCTAGCACGTGCTAAATACCTGAGACAGCTGCACGAAAGAGTAATAAAGGGACGAGAAAGTGCTTAAACTTAGTGTAGAACAGACAAATTAAAGGTTTGTTTACACTGCAGCAATGAAAACATACATTTTCAATTATCACGATTAACCATAATTTTTATCTTGTGTGAATATGCATTCCTTTTTTATTTTCAATCAAATTCTAAATTGAGGCATTCAATTTCAAATTCCTTCACCCACACAAACCTAATCTTGTCCTCCAATCAATCTGTAATTGCATATGACTGTGGGTCAACCTCAGGGGTCATCCATGTGACCTCAGTGGCTTATTTAAGAAATTCTAGCTTTGTATAGTGAACAATTTAGGGTGAAACGAAAGCACTCAAATTCAATATATTACAACAATCGCTTTATTCGATGTTAAATAATTAATAAGGGTGCACATCCCTGTATGCAAATGTTGTGGGCACTTCATAATCCAAAATACTCACAAGAAGAAATGAAAAGGTGGAAAAAATGCATTTACGCACGCAGACAAGAATTTTGCCAGATCATTGCTGTAGGTATTGGAACATAGCAAGCAATGGAAGGGCTAAGAGTTTGAAACATTTTTTGGACACCGCCATGGCAAAAAAACCTTGAGCAATTTTTGTTGATTCAACAATTTTGGTTAATGGGTACCACATCTATTCCACAGCCTGTAATTACAACAGCTCAGTTTCCAATCTCTGCTTCGCATGCTGGGATGCCTCGCAAGTCTTCCTTGTGGTCGCCAATTTTCCGCCATTTCTCAGGCCCATCCCTTGCCCAATTCTTAAGAGCATGTTGGAGAACATGCAAGCAGGAGATAGCCCCTCGCTGTAAAACAGGTGACCTAGACAATGTCATCATATCATCACTCCACCCTCCACCACTACACCCATAGTCACACTGGACGAGGATTGTGGGAAAAAGGTTTAAGGTTAAAATCTCAGGGACAGAGACGCTATTTGTCTGTTTTGTTCCATTCCTGGCCCCAGGTTTGACTGACAAGCCTACCCTTGCTAGGGTTGCAGTATCCAGCATTCAGAGACCAGGAAATCAACCGTTCCCTTTCCGAGGATGTCCCATGAATTCCCAGAAGATCTTTGCCACGTCAGGGTGGAGCCCTGGGATTCACTAAAATTACAACTCCCATTGTCAAAACAGTGGATGAGTGCAAACAAATTGTTACATATTATGTCCAATTACTTTCATATACATTTGCTGGTGGGACTCATATCTTGTGCATGAAAATGTTGCAAGACAATGACACAATTTATGGCTTTTACTTCAGTCTTGTCTTACATGGTACGAAACGTTTTCAGATTATTCACTGCAGCATCCAAATGTTATTTTCCTTTCAGACATGGCAGGGAACAAGCTATCACCATAATTTAGGAAAGAAGATCACTACACAAATGTTTTTTGAAAGTCAGAGATGTTTGAAAGACCACACCGAGAAATTCTGTTGTTGTGTGGTATTTGGAAATCACAATACTTGAAAGCAAAAATTGCAAATCTCCATTTTAATTTTCCTAAAGCACTCCAAGACTATATGTATTGAACTATCGCTTGCCTTAAAATGACGTGTGTCCTGAGCACTTATTTTAATTGAAATATAACCAAAAGGACTAGCCAATGAAAACAGACCTATCCCATTTTTTAAAAGATGACCTGCCAATCCGACTTACAAACTTCCAAAAACAATAAAAGGACAAAGTAAACAAAGATGGTATTGATATAGTGATGTGGGAATGAGACAGAGCATGGTGGGAGGCGGCAGCTGTGGGTATTGACAGAGCAACATAAAGATGAAGAGGGTACGTCTCTATGATGTAGTAAAGGCAAGCGGGGAGGGTGGGCTGCATTGGATTATTAGTTTTTCTTTAGTAAGGCTTCTATTTGTTTTAAGGAGGCAGCTGCCGATATGAAGGGGAGTGGTGAGGGGGGGTGGCCAAAACAAACAGGACCATGGTTTCTTTTGAAAAGCCTTAAAAAGATGTCTTTTCTTGCATGGCCACATGTCCTTATGGAAACAATTTACAGCAGGTACATTATGTTTTGTGTTGGTGGTGTGGGATTGGCAGAACACGAGCTAGACATGCTTCTGCAAGTCATTTCACAGCAATGAATAGTAAATTGAGAAGAGAAGATAGCACGGTCAAGAGCATCAGAGAAGATAGAGTTGCTCAGGGTTTTAATCCATGAGCCTAACCAACATCAGACTTTGCACCTGAAGCCAGTAGATGAAATGGAGAAGGTGGGACACCCAGTCCTGTCCTCCCAGGGTGGTGGTCTGAAAGGTCCAGTAAATCACCATCTTCAAAGACCGGGGCCTTATTTACGCTTTACTTCCACCAAACATGGCTGCCACTGACTAGGACCATGAATCACACCCCCACCACACCCCCCACCTCTTAAACACTTTTCAGTTGTGTGGGTGCTAGGCTGATCAGCATTGTGGTTGAGGTCAGAGAGGCCAAGGGGAGTTTAACTTAGCAAACTCACACCGCTAACACCAAAGTGCTTCAGCAGATTTAATGCCCTCCAAAAAAGCTGAGACCACAAAGTGAAGCGAAGTAGAACGCTAAGCAGAGGGATTTTTCCCTTTCTCCCCCTTTTTTTTCTTGGTCTTACCGTGTTGGTGGGGTCGTCTTGAAGAATGCTATCGTAGTGCTTGCTGGCCTCATCGTACCTTCAGAGAGAGAGAAAAGAACATCAAGTTGCTTCTTTAATCGATCCCAGTCCTGAGTCGGTTAAAATTAGTTGGTAAGGAAATCAAACAGAGTTCAAGGTAATCGAGTTTCTATATACAGCGTGGCAGGTTCCTATGATTACAGTGAGGCTGCACAGAAATCAGTGGTGATCCAAAGGAAGAAATAAACACTCGTTTAAGTTTAGGTTGCTGGTCACACAGCCAACATAGTAAGAAGCTTATATCACTTCAGAGTCATGAAATCAATACAAACACAGAGCACTATTTTAAAGACTGTATTTTAATTTGATTGGATCCAGTTTGATTCACCTTTAAACAAAATTAAATTGCTGCCTTTACATCTGTCCAGATCCGCAGCTAAGTTGTTGGTTCAGTTGTCTGTCTTTCTGCCCATATTTACCACAATACACACGTGAACCTGATAAGCAACAATATCCAACACGGCCTTGCTCAACTGTTGGACTGAACACACATGACTTTGTTTAAAGGGGAAATTTATGGGCTGTAAATATCAAATCATACGGTAAAGAAATCTGGGAATAGGAGGCATGTGCACTTCACTTGTCATGTCAAATAAGGCGCTGAAGGATGATTTTTCAACTTTCTTTTTTTTTTTTTTTAACAAGGGGCAATCTGCAGTGCTGACGTTTCAGCAGCCAAAGGCGGGGCTCGGTGATCACAAAGTGTCCCGCCCACAGCCTACAACAGACAGAAGCAACTCTGGTTTCCATTAGCACTGAGCAGCCCCACTTCCAGCGCTGCTGCTTCCCTCACATTCACTTTATTACTCAGCCACACTTTGGGAGATTTCAGATGGCACCAGGCAACCACTCACGAGCCACTTTGATTTGCTTTATTTATTTAGGAACCAAGCGTATGTGCATGTGTGTGTGTGTGTGTGTGTACGTGTGTGTGTGTGCAAGGGGAAGGGCCTTGCTGTTTGAAGCTGTGTCATTCAAGTGTAGCTCTGTCTGCTGCCAATTAGATCCTAGTGTGCCGTTTATTTAATCTGACAGTGCCGAAGCAATCACTCTCAATTATCACATAAACTCCAACATAACCGATAAACCAGCAATTGTGATCTGGGTGGGGAACATGAGCGAGGTAGTAAACAGATTGAATTACCCTTACTTCAGCTCAGTACAGACTAAAATACCCCCATGTTTATCTTTCCTGCTCAGTCTCTCCATTCTGCTAAGTTTTTTTTGATAAAAATGGAGATTCAAAAATTAAATACACCGTTGAGGGAGTAGGAGGAGGGGTGGGGGCAAAAATTGAGATTGAGATGTCAACATTCACAGGGCCAAGACATACTCGCTGCACAGAGACCAAAACAGGACAAAGTGGGGAAAAAAAGCATGAAAATAAGGTGAGGAAAGAGAGAAAAAATACAGTGAGATGAGGAGTAACAAAATAAGGAAACAACGAAGGAACAGAAACCAGAGAGGACTGAGGGACCCCCAGAATAACAGTGGAATCTGACCACTTCCTTCCCGGGAATCCCTAGCTCAGGCTGAAGTGCCACAGGACTACCCAATGTTGAACCTTTCCTCTCCATTCCCCTCTTCTCTAAAGGAGTTCTGGGTGATCCAACGTAAACACACACTACCCCACACACATACTGTACTTACACACACCCAGGCCATTGTACCACTTAGGATCTGCTAACAGTTTCTCGCCCCCAAGCCTCCCAAATTACCATAAATAACAGCAAAGCAGTGCTTTTTTTGCCTCCTTACTCTCTCCCTCTCTGGAGCTTTTAGTACCCAATGCTTACCTTTCCAAAGCTTCCAGCCTCATGCCCGATAATCGCTTCACTCTGTGGCTATCTGGAAACTGCTTCCTCAGTTCCTGTAGACAGGTCTGTAAGGATGTGGGCAGAGGAGAGAGAGCAATTATAGTTGGCTGTAACTAAACTTTATGTTACACTCTTGCACTCACACTCAGATACTTGTGATTTTCCAACACAAACCACCTGTCCTGAAAATGTCAGATTTTGCTTATGTTCCGAACTAAACAAACCTAACACACCGACATAAAAATAGACTACCAGTGAAAATCTGCTGTTTCCATGTTACTCGTTAGGGCAACCACGTTTACTCTTCCCTCTATATAGGGGTTGAATTTATGTGATCACACAGTAGGAGTAGTTGTAATCACGTTCAGCATTAGTCTGAACGAGATGCTAAAGTCTGCAGCGTGATCTGAATCGTTAAGCCGATGTCTAGCCCCTCTGATTTTTTAAAGTCTGGGAGCAGGGCTGAAAGGATAGCCAACAGACAAATATTTCTAATCACTGAGTTCTGCCTCCTCTGTACTCAATGAGTCATTCTCTATGCCAAAGGAGTCATCACTTCCATACTGATTAGAGATGAAGCATTTCAATTATATTGACCCTCTTTTTTTCCCCCCATGCAGATTTGACTGTTTTCAGAGCAGTGAACATTTCAGAACATGAACTCAGAAGCATCACATTAAGCTTCAGGGATGGCAAATAAATCTTGAAGGGAAAAAAAGTTGAAGTTGAACTCCATAAATGATGGCCAAGTTCAGCTAACACTTGAAGCATGCTTCTCCGCTCATTTGCTACACCCTCTAATTCCAACTCTCAGCAAATTGTTTTTCCAAACTACAGACAGAGTAATACCGTTTGGCCAAATAAAAATCAGATTTTCACATTTGGCAGAGTGGGTGCTGCAAAACAGGAATGGCTGTGAGAGAACGAACGATTGCCTTTGAAGCTCCTGGGTGTGTAGGGAAGCGCGGTAAAACCTTACCAGAGCCAAGTCATCCCGACTGCAGTCCAGCGCTGCGATCATCACCTGCTCATAAATAATCCATACTAGGCAGAAGAGACACAGACAAAAAAGACTGTGTTAACGCCCTTTCCATTCCACTGTCTGGTGTAGCATGAAAAAATGATAAATTGAACTGTACACTTGACGTACAAACTTAAGAGTCTGTCCTCAACAGCTGCATGTCGTGTTTCTTTTCTTTTTTTGGTTTTTACACACACACAACAGGCTTCACTGATGTGAATCAAAAGCTTAAGAGTTCACTTTAAGAACTTTCCCATCATATTTCACATTTAATGCTACATTTACTGTTTTCTGCGTGGCATGAAGTAAAGATAATGCTCCTTGGTAAAAAAAATATACATTCATTTAAAAGTTGGACAGCACAGCAGTAATAACAATCATAAATGCAAGACCATTGTGGAACATGCAACGCCCTTATGTAAGCCATTACAGCCCTGTTATTGATTTGCCCCGCAATGAGGCGGTAATAAATAACTAATTCAATTTAAGTCAAAATGTTACATTTAAGGGAATTAAGTTTAACGAAATGAAGGGAAATAAGATGTTACATTTGTTATGATTACCTCCCAATTTCAAGCTGAGTTTGAACTCTGAATATTACCTTCCAACCTTCTGTCCACTAGTAAAAACAGTATTAGACACTGAAAAGGGGCTCTTCAGTGGTACTGGAGTAAATGAAAACATGACTTGGTCGGCTAAATGAGACCTGAGGTGCTTTTTTTAAAGAATAAAAACATTTTACCATTGTTAAAAACACAGCTGATGTTAACATTTCTCTCTCACCTCTGACTCTCATCACCCTGTCTCAGCAGTGTGACCGTGCAACTATCTTAACAGTCAGTGTAGTTCAAATGCCCAGAACAAACTATGTATAGCATGTGTGTACAGCATTATAAAAACAATGGGATCAGTGGGTGATGTCAGCTTTTAGATTTGAAAATAAAAAAGCCAGATTAACTCACTGTCTTTCTATGTTGACCTAATACAGCGTTGATGATGTGTACATTTTCTTTGATTGGAGTTGGTTGCATTATTAGCCTCACTAATATTAAATATCTCTGATTTATCGACTTTCTGCTCCATGATGCTTAATGAGATTCCCTTTATGTTGAAACCTTGTGGTTGAATATTGTCGAATGTGTTTTGTTTTTTGAGAACTATATATAACCAATATCAATCAAGTCTGAAATTTTAGCACTGTTATATGATCAAAGAGGCTTACATTATAGAGGCTTTTTGGGTACCATCATTAACAAGAGTACTATTTCCTTAACTTTTTTCACTTAGTGGTTAGCCACAAAAATTGAAATGTTTATTAAAATGCTTTTTAATTTAGTCAACTGTAACATTATAACATACTGACTAATGGCCTGGCTACAGAAGCCAATTAATGGAATTAATAAAACATGTTAGACAGACAGCTTTGACAGGAAAACTGGCCATTTTCAGCCAAATGAACGCCCCTGTTAATTAAGAAGAAAAATAAAACCAAACACCACCCAAAAACTGGCAGGGTCTGCCAAAACAAACAAATGCCTGAAGTTTGTCTTGACTTTAATGATGCCAACTCTTGTTCTGATAATTGCCATCTCATTTCACAGCCAATTTAAGAGCTGGTTTCAATAAAACCATGGCATGTTAAGTGTTTATCCGCCTCTTTTAAGGACTGTATGAATCATAACAGCTGTGGGAAAGAGAGAGTTTTATGGGGTAATGCAGCAGGACAGCACTGTTATAGAGGAAACCATGACCTTTGATATGTTTATGGTAGGTAAAACTCACTGCTGCTTCAAAAAGAACATCTAAAGAAAACAACAATATACTGTACTTACTGCATCAGCATGCAACAAACTATGCCTTCGATACACCTTTTACACCATTAAACTTATCTTTTCAACGGTATCCCCCTTGAACTCCTAGCCCTATTCTCCTGTTCTTGTGAAGCTGTTGCACATTATATTATCTTTTTGTCTTCCTCTTCTTCTGCTTCTTGAGTTTTATTGGGGTCTGCAATGTGGTGCATTACTGCCACCAACTGGGTTGGAGTGTTGATTGGAAAATGCGCATGTGAGGACTGCCAGGTTGATGTGGACAATAACTGTAGTCTGAATAGTACTGGATATATGTCTGTGTGACCAGAGCAAAGTCTGAACTGTTCTCTTCTCTCTGAGCTCTCTAAGCAGTTCATTCCACCTTATGGCTTGATTTTTGTTCTGATATTCATGTTCAGCTGTAAGACCTTATATAAACAAGTGTGTGCTTCCCAAATCATGTCCAATCAATTGAATTTAATAAAGTTGGACTTCTGTCAAAATGTTTAAACATCTCAAAGATGATCAAGGTTAATGGAAGGAACCTGAGCATACTTCTGTCAATGTCATATTCCAGATATTCCTCTTTCTTGAGGATTTCTTGACCTTTGTCGTATTTAAAAAATGATGCCAACATATCTACGGTGTCTGCAGCTGTTTGTTTAAATTTCAACAAACAGGTGAGTGAGGCCTCAATCCCAAAGAAAAATATAGACCTGTTTTCACAGATGGATACTCAGTGGTTTTGGACTCTATGAAGCAAAAGACTCTCATTCAAAAATTTGTTTTTAAAATTTCATAAAACTCCTGAATGCTATACTTGTTTCCCGCTCTAATAACGTGACATGAAAGGTTAAACAAGGAAAAAATGACAAGTTGCCCATTGTGTTTTTAACCAAAACAGCGGCGTTTTGCTTGCTAACAAGAGTTTATCATAAAGGCCACATGTCCTTATATTATAGTAAGTAGTGTCTATTTTTAAGTTTTAGCACAGATTTAGATTGGTGTACCTGAAGATACCCTAAACTCTTGCACTAACATCATTTTTTGAGGTTTGTCTGAAATAACAACAAACATCATGTGCTTACTCATTTGGTCTAGCCACACTTACTGTCATCTCCCAGTTTTGATGCATGTTCACAGATGAGCTCTTCACCAACATCCACTATTTGTTCACTATTTCTGCAGTTATCTTCTCTCCATTTACGCAGCTTGTCTCTCATTTCTGTGGAATAAGATGTTAAACAGTTAGATGCAATCTGCAAATCTAATCTGTGAAATAAGCAAGGTCCTCAGCAATTATGCAATACCCGATTTAGCAATAACATTGACACTAACTTATCAATCTTCTTCTTAACTATCACAATAATTATGCCTGTGCGATCACTATACTCGCTTGTGAACATGAAGGCGTTATAACATATTAATTACCGCTGCACTACATTTCTTCATCAGAACATATTGAGACATGGCTATGGCTAACGTTAGCCGAGGCATCATGGCTGACTCACATGCTACAGACATTTGAGGTATATTTCATGACGGACAGACATTGCGTCCTGCTGTACAATAAACGCTGCATTTATGCAATCCCCGGCTGTGCTCAAAAGACGGCTACCGAGCCAACATAGCTCTACGATATGGGTGAACACGATGAGTTAGCTGACAGTGCTAACGAGCGTTAGCTAACCACTTAACGCTGACTCGTCAGCTTGTATTTTCAGTCTGCGACAGCGACGATTCTCCCCCATAGTCTTAGAAGGGGTAAAGGAACAAATACTACCAGGAAAAGGAAATGTATGTCTTACTGACACCGAAACAGATTGCATTTTATGGTTAGTCCTACCTTCCCAGCCTACATCATACATTTCAGAGACCGACGCCATCTTTTTTCCTATTGACAACAGACGCTGTGCGCCGACGTCACGGACTTGCCGGCTGTGGGCGTGGCCTGAAGACACATTATGAAGGGGCACTGCAGCAGTGAACAGGATGTTTTTTTGCTTTCTTGTGAAATCAGGAGTGATGTCATTCATTAAAGTATCTCAATTCTTTTTATAGAGGTAGTCCATGACTTTATTTAGGTTTATGTATGAGTTATAATTTAGACTTTGAAGACGAAAATGCACATGGACAAGGTAAATACAATTCTACCTACACTACATCTACTAGTTATAAAGTTGAGCAGTCAGTGACATGCAGCATGATAAAGATCATGTTGTTCTCATGCTCCAACATTTTGAAAAAATGTAAGTAATTTGTTGTTGAATCAACTGAGTCTAGAGTCAGATTCTTCTGAAAATATGGAATAGGTCCATAAGCACATCTTCCATTTTATCCTGATTTACTTTAGGAGCCCCTGAACTCATCCTCACACTGTGTATGCTTGCTCACTCATTTCTCTCTTACCACATTACACATTTGTTGATGTGCACTCAGTATAAATTCGCTTACAGAGACATTTCAGACATCTGATGATGTCATATAAAGTGCCACTTACAGCATTACAAGTGCCGCCTGTAATACACACTTTGTCGATTTTCTGCCTCAAAAAGGCAATGAGGAGATGTTTTCTTTCTAAAGGACACTTACAGTGTAAAATCGCTTAGTATCATTGGTGCACAAGTACACAAGAGAATGATGAAATGCCATCACGAGTACAAATAATAACAGTGTGCACAGTTTAAGTTACGCTCTGCTTTGGCGATCTGTGCACTTGTAATTTTCAAGTCTGCACATGGCAGTCAGTTGATATGTGGTTGGGTTTTTGCTGGAGCACAAAATACCACACCGCCACATTAATACAATCATATACTGTCCTCTGGGGTAGAGGGCTTCCCCCATCTGCCAAGGTGCCACTGAAGGCCAGGGCCCTAATAGTGACCTGCAATAAACACTATAAATGGGTGTGACTCCTGGGATTTCAGGACATGACGGTAAAAGCACTCTGTGAACAAGCTGTCTATAACTTTGAGATGCAGCTGGATGTGGTGGTGGTGAAAAAATCCTCTTGACATAAGGCGCCTGTTTAACTTGGAGCAGCTCTCCTTTACAGAAATGTCACAATATGGGAGATCAATTGCAGCCATCTGAAAACCCAAATTGTACAACTTGACTGGTGCTTACGTAGGTTTCCATGCTCTGGAAGCCCCCACATATGGCACACGGGACAAGCATATATATATATTTTCCTTTTCAGTCTCCATGTATGAAGAAAGAAAAAGAAATATTCCAGTAGAAACACTTCACAGGCATTATATTTTGATTTCTGACAGAAGCAATCAGAGTTGGCAATCTCTAAAATGAACAGTTGTGGACTAAAAATTGAGGTAAGGTTGAGGTGCTCTCTGTGGTTTTGAAATAGTTCCTGTTCCATCTAGATTTCTTTTTCGTTGGTGTTGTACAGTGAGTTGCGGAAAATGAAGACAGATGCAATTAGCAACAATGTTTGGACTCAGCCCTCTGGAGCCGGCGGCACTGTGTTTACTTTGAAATCTGATTAGGTCCACTGTCTGACCAAGTTGCTTTCACCTCACCACGAATAACTCTGTACAGATGACTTCAGCACGCTTTGCCTCTGATGGACTCCCTCTATTGCACCTTTGACCTCACCCATATCCTGAGCGAGAGGCCCCTGAGCGGGAAATTATGACACATCACAATTAGGCTTCCTCACTCACTTGCTCTTCTCTCTTTGGCTTCAGTGTCAAGAAAAATATTCAGCCCCTTGTCAGAGCGGCACCATGCTAGGAATTGACATTATTTTCACAGTACAAAGCCGAGGATGTATTGCTCCCATGACACTTTGCGCAGTAGCATGATTGCATATTGTGGATTGGAGTATTACCACATGTAGTATATTATGTGTTGCTAGATTGGTTTTAATAGCCAATTGTCCCATCTCTTTCAATTTGAACAAGGATTAAACATCACCATGCGTGAGATTACGTCCAGCAGTCAGAGTGTAGATGATGTGCCTCATTCATCATAAAAAAATTATGGTAATTTGGAATTAGAAGTATGACACCATAAATTGATTTCCACATGAAATACATTGCTGTGCTCCTCCTGGAAATTATTACTGTAAAAAAAAAAAAAAAGTCATATTGGTGGACTTTAAATTAGAACCTATTCTTACATAACCCTCACAGAGTCTTATTAAAGTGAAA
Source organism: Selene dorsalis (assembly GCA_900303245.1). Taxonomy (NCBI): domain Eukaryota; kingdom Metazoa; phylum Chordata; class Actinopteri; order Carangiformes; family Carangidae; genus Selene; species Selene dorsalis. The sequence continues at coordinate 12,941 of OMNW01000987.1, read as the reverse complement.
GTTAGATGTCTTTGAAGGGAGCACTTGGCTGTCATGTAAGAATTTTCACACCTCTGAGCCAAACATTGGATTTTTTTTCCATGTTGAATCCAAGAATCACATCATCTTCATTCTAAGTTGCGGCAGCTGTGGAAGTTCTGTCATTCCAAGCAGCATTTTTTGTATTGGTCCAACTTGAAATCATAATAATATAAAGCACTTCTACAGCCTCTCAGGGGGTCTAAGTTGAGGTTTGACATTCACAGAACTCGTGGCTATTGTTCACTGGTCTTACTTTCTTTCCACTATTTCAAGAGCGGTTTTATTCAGAGGCCTCCACTTAGCTACATAAATACACACAATAGCAATTATTACAGAAATTTTCAATCCACAGGAAGAGGAATATTCAAATCCCATCCCCCGTGCAGTGGAAGCCTGTAACTAAACAGTATAATCTGGAGTTATCAGATTTCACTTTTCTTTACTGGTAAGAATACTCATAACCGCAAATTTGGAGATAGCGCCACATTCTCTGTAATGTCATGTTTTCAAAGAAAATTGCAGAGGAAAAGTGAAGTTATGCATGACGAGAGGAGCGAGCCTGGGAGCAGAGCTTGTTGAGCAAGGATTAGAGGGGTCAAATATTGATCGACTTCCCTGTCTGCCTTTTCTCTGATATTGCTGATGTGTGTGAATACAAGTCACTCCCTATTTGTGCAGTGGACATGTGTTGTGCAGATGTGCTGCCATGCCCCATGCCATTGGGTATTCGCCGTTCGTTTATGCTGTTTTCTGGCCCATAGGCCTGGTCAATAACCTTCATCCCATTGCCATTGAGTGCGACAGTGCTGAAGTCAGCACTAGGTTCTGTATCTGGAGTGTGGGCCGCTGATTTATAACCTGACACGCACTTGGAGTGAGGTGATGCATATCTAAAAAGTTTACAAAAGAATAATTTAAATTCAGATGAGCTGCTGGAATCCGGATTCAGGGCAGGGATGCTTGGCATTGCAACATCCAGCATCGAGTCATTTGTCTTCAGATCTTATTGATTTATATTTTGACAGATATTAGTATGAGGCCAGTGGTGGGTGTCTTTGGCAGTGTCATCTCCTCTCCCTCTCTTCGACTCATTTGTTGACCAAGAAAGCTTTCAGGGAACTGGAGAGCTGAGGTTTTTCATGGAATATTTGGCCCATCACTCCAGCGCCCCTCTCAGTTTATCCCATTAAGGCTGAGGAGCATTTTCTGCGAGACAGACACGTAGAATGATGGATAACTGTTTTGCATGCCTAAATGTGTTGGTGTTCCTGACACCATCCCAGTATTGAACCTGGGTATCATGTGTGGTCAAAGCCATCACTGCCTGCAACTGTCTCAGCCAACAAAAGCACTCACATGCTTTGATTTAGAGAGACAGGAATGGTGGCTGACGGCTATGTTTACTCCGCTATTATGGACTTGCTCATAGTTTTGATAAGTCTTTAGCTCAAACCCCTTCATTCACTGGTGGGATGTAGTCTGAGTGTTGTTAGGAAGTAATCATTAGCTCCATTCACTCTGTTGGAGGAAGGACCTATCAAAGCTGCAGAAATAACGCCAAGACAGTCATGTCCGAGAACAGATCAGCATAAACTGTATCCACAAACACGTTGAATCTGATAAACAATAGTCCACGGTAATGTTTTGTACAGTGCACACTAGCATCAGCTTTAACTTGCTTGACAGTTTGGGAAATGTGTTTATTTGATTTCTTGTCAAGAGATTCTCATGACTGAAAGTTACATATAAAACTACAACCAGCAGCTGGTTAGCTTGGCATTGCAATAAGACTGGACCACCAACATGCAGACATCCACTTACATAATTGCTTGTAAAACACCTTATTTAAATACCTGTGGAAAGAGTAGTTTGCACAGAAGTGCATGTATTAAGTGCAACTAAATAAAAAGGACAGGTATGGGAGAGGGCAAACTTCTCTGCTAATTCCCAAACTGTCAAACAAACACTCTATATCTCAATACAATCTCAATTTAAGTCAAATCTAAAGTATTACCCGAACTATTTCATTGTTGAATTGATTTTATTTCCTTCCCACCCACCTCCCTCCTGCATGGTGTTTATAATATTTAATTCTCCAGATATTTCTAGAAAATGTCAAGCGGGAAACCACCTGGATTTGGCCATGGTTTTTGCTTTACTGTTAGTCTCAGTCTCCCTGAGCCCATTTTCATTCATGGGTTTGGCTTTGCTTTCCTCTAACGGGATGGATGAGCAAGCTGGCACCACATGGTTTAAGACACATTGGTTAAGTTCAGGCTGTATTGGTGTTCAGTGGCTAGAACTGTTTGGTTTGCAAATTTCTCTATCTAATTGTACTCTAACTGAGACTACAGAGAATGTAAACTGACCAAGAGTTAGTGTATACCAGAAAAAAAATGATTCCAAGAGTCTGAAGTCTGGATGAGATAAACTGATTGAGCATAATTTTTGTGAGATCATGTTATCAGCAAAACAATATGACTGTGGCGTCAGCAAAGAACTGACCAAAATCAGGAGGAAGAGAAGAGAATTCCCCTGTACACTTCTCCAAAAGACCACCTCCCATGCACCTCTTTTTGTCGAGATTGGCTGGTTGAAACAAGAGAAACCAAAGCAATTTGGCCTTGTATCACTGTTTAAAATACATGATTTCTTGTCATTTTGGATTTAGCTTGTGGTATTTAACTTATCTGAGAATGCTTATTGGCTTTGCCTGCACCAGTTAAGATCGTCCCTGCTGCTTCCTAATTCAATATTGTGTAATAACAAGTATTATTGCCTGCTCTTAAAATGGACACACACAACTCATATTACACTGGAAATGGACAAGACAAGGCACACGCCTAGGAACAATAACAGGGCTTTGATCACTTTGCTGAAAATTAACACACACCACACACACACATGTCAGAATAATATCTGTGTGTTAATAAATGATCAAACACAAACAGGTTGCTACTCTCAGATATGACTCCTAATATACCAGCTGCACATGTACCTGCCCTACATTGTCTTGGTAACAATAATAAACATGGTTGATGTTCTGTAACAGTCCCAGTTTGTTCAGGTTTAGGGACCAAAACCATTTGATTAGGTTTATCAATCAAATTCATGACCTCATTAGGTCATAGTTTGGGTTAAAATAATTACACTACACAGTTAAGGTCACAGATTAGAAAAAAGAAAAGAAAAGAAAGCACTCTCCTGTGTGAGAGCTAACCTTTAACAAAGCTCAACTGAAAGAATGAGGATATAGCGGATGTATAAATACACAAAGAAAAAAGGATTATGAAGCACTAGCTGTTCACATTTATATCATGCTTCATTACAAAACAGAAGGTATTTCACTGTGACCTTTTGAAGCCAATTTAGCAGCAACAAAACAGGCAGGGGTTATAAATTATTTTAATCAAATCCATGAATGATCTAATAAACTAAACTGTCAAATGATACTTCCCAAAACTGATCAAACGATTGTATGGGTGACTAAAAGGAAGAAGACGAGACAAAGGAGGCTTCAGATGAGTAAAGTTGTGTTTTCTCTCTCTCTTTTTTTTCATTTAAAGCAAGCTGCCACTGTGCTGGAGCTGACTATGTCAGAAACACCCTGTAAAACAGCAACTGGCCATGGTGAATGGTGTCTGTTTATGACTCACTTCTACCTGCTGTCAGGCAGCAGGGAGAAGTGAGAGTGGAGGAGAGAGTGCAGTGGTAACAAGGGCCGAATTGTGTGAGGACACAAGACAGTGCCGTGTGGTTGTCAAGAAAACAAGGTAGTAGTGAAACCTATTAGAGATGGGTCATTTAGTAGCTGATATTGGCTGTTGTCAGCCATGTATGGTCAACACATGGGCACCTTTATGAGGCAGCTGCTGAAATGACGAAGGAGGAAAGAGGATGGTTCAGATGCACAGTGAAGACATTCTAACCTTGTGGAAAAGTCAAACGATTGGAAATAATCTGGTTGTTTTCATTAAAATTTAGCAGGCTGGTAGTTGGGGTTCATCGTGACTATATTTACCCTCAAATGGTTTTCATCTCATAAAGAAGTCACACACAGGCTTTTAGGAGAAATATTGGTGGTGTCTGGAGGAAAGCCGATGTTTTCACATTCAACAAAACCTTCACTTGGATCCCTCTTTATAAATGAAATGTTTCACTGTATCAACACCACAAGGAAATTATGGGAAGTTTGAAAGTTTTACAAGTCACAGTCATGCATCCTTCTCAGAAACCAAAGAAAAAAAGAGTTGTAGGGCACTTAGTGTTTAGGTTTTTATCCACAAGTAACACTATCAAAGGGAGTGGTCAGGGAGGGGTCTGATCAGTCAGTCCCAAAGTCATTCTGCAGCACAGCAACAGCCAAGAACATGAACATGAAGAACATGTTCACTGATTAGGAAAGACATATTTTCATAGACATGCAGTATAGCAAGGATAACCACCCATGTGTCTGTAGCCAACAAAGCTATTTATACCTGCCTTTTTAGGCTCTGTTTCTCCAGCTCAGTGATTCACATGGAATAAGTCCTGGTAGACAAGCCTTCCAACACATGGTTAACGTTGTGCAGGAGTCCATTTTAACCCAAATCATGCTCTTTTTCTAAATGTACCCACATAGATTTGGTGCATAACGTAGCCAAACAGTGACTGACAAATGATTAGAATAAATGACATTAATAAAAAAAAGAAGATGAAGCAATTTAGCGATAAAATATATTTATACCAGCTTGTGATCTTCACAGAAGTCAAAACACATTCTCCTGGAGGATTCGTGTGTTTAAACTATTCCCCCACCACAAACTCAATGTAATGTAAAAATTGCCCAAAGGGGTTGTGAGCTGAGCCACTACTAATGTTTGCTCAGCTTGTTTCTCTGCTAACTTATGATTCAGGTATTCAGGAGTGTGTTGTTTATGTATTGTTTATATATATATATATATATATAT
>OMNW01000985.1:7369-20361 GCA_900303245.1 Selene dorsalis | reverse complement strand
GTTGCTTCTTTTGTCCAAAAAACCCAAAGACATTTTATTGTGATGATATAAAACTAAGACACTGAGCCAACCTTCATGTTTGCAGAGAGTTTGACATGTTTTTCTGATTAGAAATAGTGTTATTTGTCTTACATGATTATTATTGGTGTAGGCTGTTCCATCAAAATAATGCAGTCAGTATTTTACATTATTTTTTTATTAATATGAATGATCACCTCATCCCAGATGATGTCTCTACCACAGTGCTTTAAGGTGTAGATCAGAGCTGACACCACAAGTTTCTCCCATAAATAAAATCTACCTGAGGTGGCACATTCATTCATTTCTGCTGCAGCCACACTGACAGCAAAACAATATGGCACCTTAATTTTTTTTGGAAAAAACATTGAGCCAACACCGGATTTGAAGAGAAGCTGAAGGTTTGAAATCACCCGAGACACCTCATCATGGACAGAGAGTTCAATCCGATCGCTTGTTGACACGTCTGTCCCCGCTGAGATCTGCAGGCAGTCAGAACCGTCTTGTAAAGTGTTGTGTACCTGTCAGGAATGAGCCTTGTTTTGTAAGATACAGACAACATAATTCATCAGGCAGAGGGAGAGGCTCTTGAAGAATGGAGAAGTGACAAAGTCGATTCTTTTGAGAATAATGACGGCTGCCATTGTGCTGAATGGATGAAGTGTCTTTAAGGATCTATCAAAGTGTCTTTCCATGGCTGGAAAGCCCACAGGTGTGATGTGCCACGCTGTCACAGGTATCTTAAAGACTCAGATATTTATGTAGAAATATCTCATTTTTAGTGCATTCCAAAATTTGGCCACCCGATACAGTTTAATTTATTTATTTATTTGAAAAGGTGGAGCGCACATTGAAAGAGAGGACACACCCAATATTTCTTTGGTGTGGATCTTCTGCTTTAACTTACTCAAAGATTTCCAGTTTTCTATTTTCAGGAATTTTCTGTGACAAGAAAATGGGTTTGACTCCGTCTTCCTTACAGAATCTATCAGATACCTTTTCACATAAAAAGACATTTGCTTTATGTATTTGACATTTAGAATCTGGATCCGGGTGAATGGGAAATTTGTCAAAACTGGACAAAAAAAAAGCTTTTCACCGGAAAATCACAGGAAGTGTGTGGGTATGCCTTTAATAACGTACTGCACGTGTTCCTATTGGAGTGTAGGTATGTGCTATTTAGGACCTAAGAAAAGGTAAATAGGTTACAGTCGTGGAGCTGTGGCAAATTCCTCATTATTTTGAACTATTCCTGGTTTTGGTTGCCAGGTTTGAATGTCAAATGTCGTATTTATTTTATCTTGAGCTGAGCGAGAAACCGCTGTCATGTGGTCGGGTTTAGACCCTTGGACAGTGTGACGAGTCTCATTCACATTCTGTCCAAACCTGACATCATTTGCATGAGAATAAGCCCAAACTCTGCAAACGTGACACGTCCCAGACAAGGGATCACAACTTGGCTGTCATATTAGGCCGGTAAATTCAGGTGACACGGATCCTGTGTCCTCATCTGGGCCAACCTGACACTGGTTCATGTTCCCTGCTGTCTTTTTCTGAGGGGCTTTGTGTGAGGGTGGGGGTGGGGGGTTTGCTTTTAATCAGCATGACGAACCCTGCCACCCCCTGTGCACACACATACACACACACACACTCTCTCTCTCTCCCTCTCTCTTACACACACACTCGCACACATTATGTGAGAGTGGGCATATGCTGAGGGGCAGTGGGCTGGCCGTTGTGCCATCATTAGTCCAAGCCTACACGGCGAGCTCCTGACACATGTCGAAGGAGCTTCATTCGACCTACAGAAGGTGCATCCGCATTATGCAAAGGTAGCAGTGTCTTTATGTGCAGCTCTACTGTCAGAGGCTTGAAGGAAGAACTGAGGAAGAAAGTGCTGGGGCCTGGGGGAAGAGAGAGAGAGAGAGAGAGAGAGGAGCAGAGGAGGAAAGAGAAGCTTCAAATCAATAAGAGAAGCGGAGGAATCTGTTTTCAGTGATGATTATGTGCTTAAAATGTCTTTTTCTTCGGAATAAATGAAAAATGAGATGAGATTGGTTTAAATGCAAAGAGAGACTCAATGAAGTTATTGAATCCACAAAAAAATAAATCAGTTGCTGATGTAAAGACATTTCAATTATTTAAAGAAAATATCCAAATGAAGTGAAAACCATAGGTGCACTCTATCAGGGTAAAAATCCAGAGAGGCAAAGTGTTTTTTGTTTTTTTTTCTATCAAGGCAGAAGTGTTTTGCTTTCTCACCTGTGCCCTCTGGCATTTTGATGACTCACTCTGAATTGGACAGTGTTCAAGTCAGAGGCACAGTGAGACATGTGTCATTAATGATCAAGTGCTGCAGCTCTACAGTGTTAGAGTCACAGGCTACATGACACCTGCATGCACAGACCACTAAAGAGAACACAGTGTTGTGTTTGTGTGGTCTTTTGTGTGTAGGACACACACACACAAAGGAATCACATTCAGCTGCTTCCAGACAGTGTTTCTCTTTGTGTATCTATTTAAAAAAAAATTCCTACATTTGTGATTATGATGTGAATATTTATCATTCTTGATATCAGTTTAATCTAGCGTGTAAATCTATTTGCAGTTTTTGGCCATCAGAAAAGTTGCAGTACCTGCCTTTCACTTCTCATGGCCCGGAGCATCTTGTGAACCCAACTCACCAATCCACATCAGAAGAAATGTATTTTTACTCAAGCTCAATCTGATTTTGCAGTTTAAAAATGTCACCACACAATATGCAAGTTCTGTCTAAAAACTCCATTCTACTGTAACATATGGGCCAAGTTTACTTTTACTTTGGTCGTTTTTCTAACAATCTGTTTACGTTGTACAAATGAATATTTTTTTTCTCACAAAGAACATCGCTTATTGAAATGTCAGGCCACCGAACAACATAAATACAGTACGTGCTCAGAGTCGGAGGAGTGACGCTGCATTTCTGTGCAGCAGGCAGTGATAAAAGTCATTTTAATTTTGCTGTGTTTTTAAAATTACTGGCTGACTTAAAGGTTAACTGTCATCCCATCTGATGCATATGCGCCGAGCTCTCGGGCCGGAGCACTCTTGTCCGTGGAGACGTGGAGGTAAAAGTTTGAGAGAGTCGTGAAGCAAGGAAGTCGTAAATTATCACGTCTTCAGTGTTCCTCTCCTCTGGCTTCAAACAGCCGTCTGCAGACTTGAGCATCTTTAAGAGATGTGTTAATAGAAGAACCAACAATCCACTTAATGCCCAAAGTGAAGGGTAGAGTCATTTTTACAAGTCCAGAGATGAGATTCTGCTTTCATTGCCCACGTCACTATAATGATTTAGTACCGAGCCCTGCCAGTCCTTTGTCACTTGGGCATTGCAATCTTTCTCTGTCAGTTGCCAGGGGGGAGGACTGAGATTCAGTTTTTCCAATAACGCTAAATGCATCGCCAACAGCACATGGTCCAATAGCTCATGAATATGAATATACATATAAATAGACAAGTTGAGGAGGCGGATGGATGTTGGCCTGTCATTTTCGCCTTGCCTAACATCTCCACTGAGGGTAAGTCGTGTCCTGGATCTGCAGCACAACCAACTTCCCTCAAAGTCAAACCAGGCTTCCCTCTTAACTCTCTTTCTCCACATTAAAGCAGCTGCGTGTGTTGCTGTTTTCGTTGCATTTCTGTCACAGCACATGTTTAGTTACTCTTTAATTAACATCTATCTAACAACCAGTCAGAATGGAGTGACGGAGGAGCGACAGCAGGGCGGTGAAGGAGTGGCGGCACAGTGACAAGTGTGAACTTTGTACTAAACTGTAACTTAATAATATGAGTTAGTCAGACGAACCAAACACACCCAAACAGCTGTTTCACACTCATCTTGTGACATGATGGATAGAAAGTACTGTTGCTGTGTTTGTTGTTTCACGTCACTGTAGGATTTTATTGTGTTAAACCAAGACAATGATCTTTCCCTCACCTCATGTCCTGTGCTGGGAGAGAAGAGAAAGATGAATAAAGATAAGGGTTTAATATGCTGCAGTCACTGTGGACAGTTATTATATTATTAAGATCAGATATTTGTAATGTAATATACTGTACATTTCACTGATGACTCGAGCTAAACTACTGGCTTGTTTCAATTATCTGACCACTTCTTTTTTTATCTTGCTGCTGCCTTGAATTTTTACACAGAAGACTCTGAGGTGAGTACAATATTATTCCTACATAGATTTGTTGTATTTTTGTTATGAAGTGGCTGTTGGTTACTGTTGCCGATGGTGATTTCGTAGTTTAATTTTTCCTGCTAACCCAGCCACACTGGCTGTTTGAAGCTAACATGTTGCTGATCCAACACTAGTTAGCTGTTTCGTCGATTTACGGCACTCAGACCAGAGACAGCCAGATAAGCATCTTAATGACAATACGTGCTAGAGCTCATGGGAAACACAGTCTTCATTCCGGTAAAACACTACCGCTGTTGTCCACAGGGGTCGCCAAAATCAACACAAAATGACAGCTCTTTGTAGGAGCTTTAACTTGACTAACAGAGAAGTGCAGTGTAGTGCAGAGCAGTGTAGCCCAGTGTAGCATAACAACTATAGTATATTGTAGAACTGAATGGTACAGTAAACTATGGTACAGCACTTTGCAGTACCTTGTAGCCCTGTCTAGTATAATATATTACAGAACAGTATAGTACAGCGTAGTGTAGTATAACATCTCATCTCTTCTGATTTGTAATCACTTGTTCATTTTTATCCTTTATTTCTTAGATCAGTGTCTGAATTTCCTTCAGGGTTAGTTTCCAGTAAAACCCTCAGAGGCTGATGTCTGTCTCCAGCCTGCTGCAGAGGTGAGGCCAGAACAGTAAGTATACCAAACAATACCACAATTTAGTTCATTCAGTTTCTCAACCGCATGTAACCTGTTGAAAATGCAGTGGTATGTCATCTGATGAATGAAAAGAAAAGTCATCTGACTGACCATCAAAACTGTATTTGCACCTCTTCAAACAACTTCATTCCAGTGTAAGAGTGAAATTCAAAATGTATTCTTTTCAAACAGATGAATTCATGTCACTTCATGTTTGGTGAGGAGCTCTTTGGGGAAAAATGTGAGCATTGATTCTTTGTCCAACAAATATTCTGGAGGTGAGAGGTGAAGGTGAAAATTGAATGAATGCCTCTCAGACAAAAATATCCAAATATTAAAATTCTTCATTGAATTGGAGGCAGCCAACCCAATCTTAAAAGCTCGTAATAAAATTTATTCTGAAATGCATCTGTTGGTGCACCATTCGAAGCATATGGTTTGAGCATTTTTCCGGGGAAACTCCACGTATTGCTCTTGTCATACCTGTCCAGCACACAATGCAAGAAGCAGCTCGGCTTTGTTTGTCACGGCACTCACCAAACTCAGTTCTCCAACTCCTGGTTTAACTCCCACACTGTCACTATCCGGCTCGCTTCTCCACCACCGTGGGAGTATTAACGCGTGACACCTACAATGGCCTTAACACAACATGCCGAGATTGAGTTCCTCATCATGTTGCCTGTGCGCATCTCTTCTTACCTTCACTCTGAGTTAAGCCAACCCCACTGCTGGGAAAGAGATGTGACAAAAACCAGGGGGAAGGGAAGTGGAAAATAAGGCAGAACCGAAGCCGAGCTGCCAGTCAGCGACAGGCGTTTTGACAATCATAGGCTGTCATCACTTTCTGATCAGACCTGTCAGCAAGAAATGCGGCAACAAGACAGTGCTGCAGAAGGAACATCCACATGCCCCCCCACCCCTCTTTCACTACACACACAACACACACACAGATATTCAGAGTTGTGTTATTTATGTTCACTCACATCATACTGAGATGTGCAAACACATCAAACATGTCAGAAAGTGCTACGTACCGACCCTAAGAATAAAACAGGTTCGGATACACAGTATATAGTGAATTGGCTGCACTACCTGCGAGTGCTGCAGGGATATCCCTAAAAACAAAAAGGTGTCAGGCAGTGGCATTTCACACTGACAACTGATGGAGCAAAAGTATTTAAGAAGGAACTACATTCAATATTGAGCCTAATCTATCTGCAGCATTGAGTCCTATCACTCTTTTAAGTGCAGTTTTTCCACTGTAGAAATATCCAGTTGAGAGTTAATCCTATTAAAACACTTGATTGTCTTGTTAAAGTAGTTTTCTCCCTGTAAATGGCAGTGTGAGGGTTTCATGCTGGAAAAAAAAAACACACAACCAAACCAAAATCTGTTGCAGTTTGAAAACAAAACAGAGCTAACACAGACTATGAGGATAACTGAGAAACTGGAAGGAAATTTCATTCAACAGATCCAATTATTATTCTCTGTCCAAACAGAGAAAAACAAGAAACAGAGAAATGAAATAACATCTGTCATGTCATCTGAGTGTAACTGCCAGTCAAAGGAGCCAAGCTGCCATCTGCGTGAATGATGGAAATGAAAGGGAATCTCAAAAGCTTTTCTGATTGATATTATTTAAAGACACAAAGCGGTGGGAGGACACTGCGTGTACTTGCCTCAACATTTCTGAAGAAATCGCACTTTGATTTGTTATTTTACGCCTGTTTCTGACCAACTTTAAAGACGAAATTAGACAAAATGATTTATACTTCTTTAAAATTCATACACAGCTGATTCAGAGGTTAAAAAAACAACACAAGGTGAACTGAGAAATAATGCGTGAATGAATTTGAAAATGAAATCACATTCAAATTCATGGCAAAAACAAACACAGAACAAAGATGTTTTCATATTTCTTACAACCATAAACACACCAACTGCTTGTGGAAATTGTCTTTATAAAAGCAGGGGGAAAAAAGTTTTGTTGGATTTATTGTGTTTGAGGTCTACTAAAAATTTGAAGCTTTGAGAACATTTTTTATGCATAACTGTGAAACAGTGACTTTATGTGAGCTCTCATTTTTGCGTAACTGTGGTACCAACATCACCACGCTGTTATTTATCAGAACCGATGATGACATCAAGAGAGACTGTGGCGTGCTGCAGACTGTACGTTTATGTGTGTGTGTGTTTGTGTGTGTGTGCATGCGTGTGCGTGCGTGCGTGAGTGCTGCTGTTTCTGTTCCACTGCTCTGTTCATTAGCTGCTCATCTGTCACGACTGCTGATCATTATCACACTAAACCTCCACTAGAGCTCCACAGTTACGCCGCAGCTTCAGAGACTCATCAGAGGTTTGATTGGCAGCTGTCAGCTCAGACTAATGATGTCTGTGGACGGCCTCAACACACTGCTCTCATCATTAATGAAGTAAATGTGGTTTTATTATTATTCAGAGAAATATCTCAATCTCTCTCTTGAGCTTCCTTTTTTTCTACGGGTGAAATGACAACTAAATTAAACTTGAACTTTCATGATTAGCTTATTTAACAGATTATAATAACATGTCATGATGGCGTTTTTAAAAGCAAATTCAAGTGCAGGTCAGTCTTTAATTGAATCTAATAATCTACACACAACCTCAAACAACTCAGCTTTTTTTTTTTCCAAACCTGCCGTCAGTGACGAGAATCTAATTTAATACACGTTACATTTTGCATAATAACAAACAAAATGGTTTTCTTTGTAACCAAACCAAAAGATCATTTATCTATTACATTATGGATGAGATTATACAAAATGTCAGCTCCAAAATAGTGTTTACTCACACACACACACACACACACACACACACACACACACACACACACACAGACATGTTTTCTTATTTGTTGTCTTGTCGGGGATTCGTGGTGGAAAAATTTTCTCCTCACTTGAAATGAAGGCGAATTCCTCCTGCCAAACCTCACATAATTAGAAACATCTCTTCCTCTGAGCCTTGGGCCTGCCTCGGCCCAGAGCCCCACACAGCCAGCAGTGTCCCGAATCACATCTCTGACCCACCACCACCATCACACGAAGTGTAATGATGCAGGATGATTATGACGAGACAGAGAGAGAAAAAGAAAGAAAGAGAGAAACAAGGAAACAGGGAGGGGATGGTCTGGTGCTGTGGCAGGCGAGAGTGCATAAGGAAGTCCTTCTTGTCACCCTCTGACGCCGCAGTCTGGTAGGAAATAAACAAAGGACGACAAACAAGACAACACACCAGGATGATCTAAATCAGTGCTGTTGCATCAGATCCTTGTCTTGCAGCTTTTTGTCTTGTTATTTGTTCTTCACACAAACAACAAAACAAACAAACAAACACTGCTCCCACAACCTCATGCGTGACTGTTAGCCTTCATCTCAGCTCTTTTTTTTTTCCCCCTCCTCTTTCTCTTCTGCAGCTCCTGTCCTCCCACTCAGACATCACTGCGACACACATCAGCATTGTGTAACTTGCCTGCTGTTTGATGATCCCGTGTTAAGTGCGCGGCAGCTGAGGACATGTTTGTGGCGGCTCTCGGTGTCAAGGTGTTTGCAGATATTAAGTGATTGTTACACGCAGACTAATTAAAAAGGTGAATTTCAAAAGCAGGAAATGAATATGCAAATGGTCTGTGTCTGCGCCTCGTTTTCTGAAGTGGCGATAACAATGTGGCTCTAAGCTCTTCTCTTAACTATAATTTTCTTGATCCACCGTGACAAACAAACAGAAACGATAATCCTATTATGTTTTTAATGGCACGGTTTTGTTTTCTCAAGGCAGTTGGTGAGAGATGTTGTTTTCTTGTGCGTGTGCATCGTCGCTGACAGAACTTGAAATCAATTTTCAGCTACTTGTGTTTCAGTCGGCACTGTTTTCCAGCTAATTCCTGCTCCTTTTTGTCTTCATTGTTGTCACATGTGTATGTCCTTGTACTGGTCAACTAAAGAGAGCGCGCTCTTCTTCTCCAGGGCAAATTTTACATTAAGTAGCTTAGCATCACTCTGGGTTATTGTATACTGCCATTTTTCATTACTGTGGAAAAGATACGTCCGTTTGTCTTTGGGAGGTTTTCTAAAACCTTGACGTCTGAAATATTCTGTTGTCTCTCTTGTTTAAGTATTTGAATTAATGTCTCTTCAGTGAAATGTTGTGCTGTTTTATCCACATGGTGCACTCTGCTTTATTAAACTGAAGAGAAACATGTTTGTACTTCTGGTTGACAAGAAAGTCAAACCAAATAAAATTCAGCTGCTATGCATTAAAAGCAGAAATGAGACATCTGCAAAGTGGTTCAGTAATTATTTAGATTTTTGAACCTGAACAAACCATGAATGTTCTGGGGTGATCGATGGTCGAGTGGTTAAGAGAACGTCCCATGTTGGCAATGCCCAATTCAGGGATCACTGGATTGATTCCTGACTGTACCGATCTGTACCGCGTGTCATTCCCAGAGTCTCTCTCCACTATCCTTTCAATTAAAGACAAAAATGCATACACACAAATGTTTTACTTCTATTTCTGTATCCAAAATTCCTCAAAACAGCATACTGTAGACATAACTTTGCATTCAGTAGAAATACAATGAAAACTGAATTTTACCGCTAATATATTGTTTAGTACACATTTCCTGTAAATAATTATGGCAACAGATTGGCAATAATTCCTGGTAAAATAGGAATTTCTTTGAAATTAAGCTGCTGTATTTATAATTGAAAACTATTCTTTACATGTTGACATATTTGTTTTTCAGTGCACAAGTGTCACTGTTTGTTTGGCTGACTCTCCAGGTAGCATGAGTAATTAATTTGGATTAATGACCTGGTTGTGTACTAATTGAACACTGTCTTTATTATCCCTCTGATTCCTTTTCAAGGAATCTCTGAGGAAATTAGCGGGAAACGATCAGGGGAAAATACAGAAAAGTAAAACAGCGTAGTGTGTCTTGAATTTTTATGTGACGAAGGCATCTCGTAAGTTAGTTGAAAAATATATCAGTGAAAATCTGTATCTGTGCCTGCACTCGGCCCCTAGCCGGCGTCACAGTCTGAAATTCATCACATAGTTACAAATTCCATACAAATTGTTAGACTGTTGCTAAAGCTAGGAGTTAGATCCATGTTGGACAATACTGCACTTTGCCAGCGCCAACAATGAGTGCTAATGCAGAAGGAGTGTGGTGGATGAATATACAGCATGTGTGACTTTGATGCAGTAGGCTACAGTTCACCTTCTGCCAATAACCTGCAATTAACATTTGTATTCAGACTAACCGCAGTACAAGCTAGTAAGTGGACCTTGAGTTGAGATTGTTTGGTCACACTGCTCTTTCAAAGGTTAACATACTGTCAAGATACCATGAAAAGCTGTCACTGTTTATCTGTATTTTTCCCTGAAGAACTTCTCACTACCAGGACAGGTACCGTATGTGCGTCTCTCTCCTCAAACCAGGTTTTGACAGTCACCTCTCAGCCTGCCAAGTTCACACAAATGGCCACTCATGTTTGCATTCAGCAGCACCGGTCACAGCTGCTTGGATGTCTGACAGGCCCGTCTAGAGTTCAGCAACCCTGTCTGTGTTGACAGCTTCTGCTATTAAGGACACCAGCAGTCCATGGCTTCCCACTGAGCTACTGACTGGTTTAGAGAACACAGTGAGTGTGTTTTCCTTCTGAGCTCTCCAGCTTTTAAAGCCTCAGACATGAAACTTGAGTGCGCCGGTAATGATATTTTATTCTATTGATTTGCTTAGGGTCGTTTTTCTAACTGCGTTGAGGTCGAAGGTCATGCCTGGATGAAGGATTTTGTTTCACTGCTTTGCCGAGAGGGACTTCAACAAGATGAGGAAGAAAGAGCAAACACCAGCCTGACAGTTAAGTCAAGTTATGAGGAACTTCAAGTGTATCTGTGTGTATTAAGCCCTTAAAGAGCAGAAACTGCAAAGTGAGCACAAACGTCAACACTCTAAGCAGGATACCTTCAAGGAACCACTTTGGCATGGCTGCCTATTTCGTGATGACAACCAATGGCACATTCATTTCCTAACTAATACCTGAACTAAATACCTTATTCCTGTTGAACTCCAAAGGCTTTTATAAATGTGCACGCATTATGTTTTCTGTGCCATGTGCCCTAATCAGAGAATAATGGTCTCAACAATTTTCAACTTGAATAAACACCACAGAGTGCTTATGCTGACAATGTAGGAGTTTCATTTGAAAATGTTTTACCTTCTCCTCCAGCAATGAAGAAAAGTCAACATGTAATTATTGTGGAAGTGTTTGTTTGAATCTTAGTCGACAGAGGTATTTAAGAGTCTGAGCCAAATCCTCATGCAGTCTCCCTTGAACCCGACAGAAGACACCGAGACCCCTTTAATCTTGGCGGTAATGCACTGACAAGCTCTTCTGACGCACCTTTCATTTGAAATGTTTTAATGTCTCTTCACATTCTGCTCCTGTCGTCTCCTGCTCCTTTGCTTCTTCAGTCTCCTCACTCCTCTTTCTGGAGGTAGGCGTTGTCAAACGTATTAAAAAAGAGAGCTTGAACTAACTTCTGAGGAACATCAGTCCAACTTTAATCAGAATTTTAGTGCGGCTTTTTGGAGAAGTTCATTTATGAAAGCGGTGGCATTTGTAACGTCCTGCTCTGCACCTGTTCTCACAATCCCAAGGGAGGACAAACCCAGTCATCCCCACTTCTCCTCCACTCAGAGCTGTTATACAGTATTGTATGCATCCAGCTAACTTCCATTCAGTAAGGCAGGGGCTGTGGATGGATTATGAGACAATGGGCTGTGTATAAGGCCCCAGCCTCTCCTTCAGGGGGGCATGACACGAAGACTGGAAGAGATGCAAAATGGTTTGCAGGTGTTTTTCTCATCTTTGTGTCTTGCTGCTCGTCACTGTCCATTTCTTTGTTGTCATTTCACACATCTGTAGTTGCTGTGTGTCTCTTTGTGGTCACTTCATGAATCTTTACAGATATGTTCGCTTCTCTCTGTGGTCGTTTTTTGTTCCTTTTTGGTCATTTTGTGTCTCTTTATAGTCATTTAGTATCAATTTATGGTCGTTTTGTATCTTTTTGTCGCTGCTTTGCATCTCCTTGTAGTCCTTTTATGTCTTTTTGTGATTGTTTTGCATCTCTTTGTAGTCCTGTTGTGTCTCTTTTGGCCTTTTTTTCATGCCTCTTTGTAGTTGGAATGTGTTGTTTTCAGTGACATTTTGCAGGTGAAGCCCACCGAGGGGCCCTGACCCTTTAGGCCCCTGGGCCTGTTCATGAATCCATTCATGCAGCTGAGAGTGAAGAAACTGGTGGTTTTGTGATGCACAGCCTCATTTCTAGATACATGGCTTTTGTTTGTTTGTTACAATCCTCTGTCTGTTTCCAGTAATACTTTTATGAAAGACTCACCGGTGTAAGAAGCTTTGAGGAGGATTAGATCATTCAGTCGTAAAACTACAAGCAAAAGAAAAGTTTTAAGGTTTCTTTTACTCTTGTACAAAATGGACCTATAACGTTGTTTACCTGTGGTTCCTCCTTGCAGCAGCAAAATGGACGTCACCACTGCTCATCCTTAATCTCATGCACTTTGTTAATTAATTGTCTGTTTGTCTTCAGACATCAGACCTGTGTAAGAGGATTGAAATCTTTCACACTCTGGACTTTTGAGACTGATTTGTCTTAATACCAAACTAGACAGGAGGAAGATTTTGAGGGTTGTTTAGTTGGAGGTATGTGGGGCTGAAACCCACTGTCCCACTGTGTCCACCACAGGGGTCCACAATTTACCATATGGAGAGGAATTCAGATGTTTTAACAAGTGCACATCAAAGCGTTCCCCTGTTATATGGAGCCTACAATATTAACAGTCAGTGTACCTGCCTCCAGAGCTAAACTGGGGGAGTGTGAATTATAGCTGCAACAACCCGGACTCACCTGCTACTCACCACTGCATGAGAAATTTTCACATCAAGATGTTCTTGTAAGCCTCTAATTAGTTTCATAGCACTTTGTTTTACAGGCTCGTGATTTTTGAACACTTTCTTACTCATCTCAAAGAGGAGCTTTTC
>OMNW01000983.1:9180-27414 GCA_900303245.1 Selene dorsalis | reverse complement strand
GGGACCCGAACCGGGATCGAAACCGGAACCCGAACCCGAACCGGGACCGGAACCCGAACCGGAACCTGGACCGGGACCCGAACCGGAATCGGGACCGGAAGCGGAACCGGAACCGGGACGGGATCGGAACCGGGACCGGGACCGGGACCAGATGCGGGATCCAGACAGGGACCAGAACAGAGACCGGGAACTGATATGTTCCGACGCTTCCGACGACATCTGCTGTATTTGACTTTACATGGCTTTGAACTCTGGCTAATTTCCTTTCAAAGACTTGAAATGTGACATAAGTCAAATAGTCTAGCTACACACTAATCCAAAATGGCGCCCATGAAAAAACCCTCACTTCACTAGTCGTGTGTTTTAATGCTGATTGTTTCACTTTGTTTCTTAAAGAATCTGAGGTGGGACATTGAATCATCAGGTCATCTAGTGAGGAAAGTTACAAGTACTTCTCTCTAAGTGTATCAGAAAGGGTGGTCCTCACTCCATCTGCACACTTACCTGGAGCTCACTATGATGCCCATACAGGAGTGTGTGTGTGTGTGTGTGTGTGTGTGAGAGTGTGTGTGGCCTTACCTATTGTAGCTGTCTGCACCAAGGAACTAGCTGTCACATCTGATCAGGAAGCATATCACTCATGTTTCCCAGATTTAATTAGCAAAGCCTGGGCAAAGCTGCCCTTGGGAAGCCAGTTTTCCTTTTTCTTAATTGGTGTATTAATTAGATCAGAAAAGCACATTGTGTTTGCCCACTTGAAACTTGACACTGTTGAAGCATCTTGTGAATGTAGTTGTGCGTCTGCATGTGATATACAGGATAAAAAGATAATAATTAAATCTTCGAGGGGGGAGGGGGCAGACGGGAAGAGCTACAGGTGACGGGCTCAAATTATTGCACATGTCCCACTCAGTGTGCCCCATATCTACTGCACTTTACCAAGCCATTACAAAGGCAAACCTAGTGTACCTTATGGTTCTACTGCCATTCAGTTGTTCCGCATTCACAGATCTATGTGTTTGCCATATCTAATCACACTCCAGAACCCAAACAGAATATTGAAAAGGGGATTACACTGTGAACCCACAGAGATAACAGCTCAAACTTTGCAGGGGCCCATTACATCCAGATGATAAAAGCCCACAAAAGTGCTAGGTGAATCTGGCTAGACACGCACTCCTCTTGCACACAAATGTCTGTTTACCTTTTTTACAAGTCAGTCAAATTTACCATATAATATCCCCCCCCACAGGTGTCATAAAATTGATTTCATTAATACAAAGAACTGCGAACCCTTACAGTATGACTATCAATCAGGATAGGATTTTCACTTCACTATGAGACAGATATGACCCCAAGGAGGAATTAATGGTGTTATAAAAACATTAATTCTTCCTGTTCAATGCTGTATATTAATGTAATAGTAGTTTTTTCTCTTTTTTGTTTCTTCAGCCTGACTTTCACTTTCTTATACTTCTGCAGCAGTTTGATATTCCTGAGGATGCCGTGTGCAGAAAAGCAGATGCAGCATCCTCAAATTGCGGAAAAGCTCTGCTTCAAGAGTCCGTGGAGACGTGACTCCCTCTGTTGTTGATCCTATGGATATATAAAAGTGCTCCTCCTAAATTTTCTCTGCTGCCAAACATCTTTTCAGGGGCTCATGGTGGTGGTTGTCACTTTAAAGGAGTTTCAGCCATCACTGAGTTTACTAGACAGAAGGTTATAATATACCCTCTGAGCAGCACTACAGCTTCCAGGAAGATTGGAGGCTGTAGTGAATGGATATTTGGACAGCCAAGGCTAACTGATTAGCATGCCAAGCTGAAGAAACAACATTAAAGAGACAGGAGAGGCACTGTCTTCCACTGCTGGAGATGACTTACCTCTCAACCTTTCAATTGCACTGGTAACATAACTGCTATTGATGCTAACAAATTGTACCACGGGCTCATTTAAGGATTCAGGATGCAAACCAGAATTTCAATGATTTTGTATCTTGATTGTTTGTCCACTTTTGTTCAAGTGGCTTCATTCTAATGGCTCTTTCTTCCCTCTTCCCCTCCCCAATATTAAGTATGGGTAAAATGGAGGCTTAAGACATGCCTCAGTGCTCTCATAGCCTTATCACTCATCCTGGAGCAAATTAAGCTCATTATAATCCATTAGCAAGCGTCTTAGGGTTCCCTGTAGGCTGAAGGAAAGCATCTCTCATCTCAAACCTCAGTATGAGGCTGGTAGCCTTCAGAAACACCATAAAGTCAAATATTTCCTTTTATTGCTGGTGCAGCTGTGGCAGTAAAACGCACAAAGCATCAGCTATTGAGCAGCTGGCCTAGATGGATGAGGGGAGTTACAAGCCTTTGGTTAAGTCTGCTGTGTCTGTGTGGTTATTTTAGAGATGAGAACTAGTGAATTAAGACTTTGGCACCAAAACAGTGTTTCAGCATACATACATGCAGGAGATAAGACAGTCCCCTCTCTGATGTGTTGCTGTCTTACATGTAAAACATGGGCATTCAGCTGTCCTTCACACATACCCTTATAACTGACTCAATTAGCAATCCTCACTGTCCCAATTCTCAGGCCCAGCGACTGGAGGGAAATATGTTCAAGTTATTCCATCTAAACCTTTGCCCGCCTACAAAGGCAGCATGCCTGCAAACTGCCAAGAAATTAGTCCCAGTGCTGCGATCAAACTACAGCTCAGCTGGAGAGAATAAGTGGAGATCCAACAGTCTTGTCGTGTTCTATTTTATACTCCCCAACCCTCCTCTTCTCTCTCTTCGTTTTAAAGTGCACCATGCCCGTAGCTGTCTAATGCAATGCCTCATTATCAAGTGCGTCCCCTTTTCTCGATCTCCACTGTCAGTGTTTTCATCACACAGCGGTCCCTATCCCCCGTTAACAGGCGTGTAAGACTGGAGGATTGAGGCGCAAGTGCCGTTTTCCTGTTAAACAGTCTTGCACACTTCATTTGAGAGCAGTGCCTTCAGCAGCGAGGTGGACAAACTTTAGAGATGGGGGCAGGATGGATATAAGATTATATAAGGATATAATAAGACTTGTCAAATCCAAAAATCAGACCAAATACTTGAAATACAATTACTGAGAGAATTAAATCTGAGTATGTAGGATATTTAACATAAGGTAGGTTAATTTTCATTTTAGCTAACAGGCAAGACAATTAAAACTGCCTTGAAAAGTTGAATTATGCAGAATAAAAATACTGCAGTGATTTTTTTTAAACAAATGATTCTCTGTCCTGAAAAACACTGAGTCTGCAGCAATAAGCACTGCTTTAAGTAAATCAAACCACCAACTCCTTTTCTTCATCTACTTGCTTGCTTTTTTCCTCTGTATAAAGGCATTTAACCTATGCAAAATTGCCTGGGTGCCCATACCAGTTTAATTTTAAGATCCATGGTACAAATCTCACTGAGTGATCTTGCAAAGTGTAAAGTGGTTTTACATATTCAGTTAGTTGAGTTATGAAACTTCAACAGCATTAACTTCAACTATGAGTATGCTTCATTATCTAATAGCTAATTATTCATGGCTAAAAGAAATTTTAAACTATTCCTCAGTAAGTCACAGTTTATATTAATCGTACATAGACATGGATTTAAAACCAGTTAAACACCTTCTCTGGCAAAAACAGTGTAATGTCAGCACCATGGCCAGAGACACAAGGAAATCTCAGTTTGACTGATTCAGCACCATGGACAAAGACAGAAAATCTCTGTTTGACTGATTCAGCACCATGGACAGAGACACAAGAAAAGCTGTTGTGCTTAAATGTTTCAGCACCATGGACAGTACCAGAGAGGTTTAACAAGAAGGCAAAACAAAAATAAGCAGCCTGAACACAGGTAGAATAAAATATGGAAAAGTTGCCTTTTACTTGCAGTAGAAGTGGGCACAAAGGTCGCACAGAAGTTGTGGATGTGATACAGTTTGACAAAACAGGGCAAGGCTTTTACATGCCAGTTTTCTAAAGAGGAAAAAAAAAAAAAAACTCAGCCACGAATCATCTGTTTTAATTCATGCGGCATAAAGTGAAGGAATGTCGGTTGTTCTCCCAGTTGCACCATCAGACTAGTCTGCCTTTTGTACACTCACAGATCACTCTGAATTGGCCCGAGTTTAACGAGACAGAATACCAAAGCTGACTCTCCCATTCACAGGCAGAACTGGAGAAGCAAGTCTCTCCCTGCAACTACGCATTATACAACAGAAATGTTACCACATCGTTACATGAAAGATCGGGTCAAAGTCACCCATTTCCCACAGCATTCATGTCTTGTTTTGTGTAACGTTAGATCACAAGTACCTTGAGATATTCATTGTTTACGAAAGGGTTAGGAGGAGATCGTGGTTGGTCTTATCATTACCAATTCATTTTGATTGCTATGTGACCTTTGTCGCCACATTTACAACAACAACTGCTTGTTTAGGGGTACGGAAATGAATGTGGTCATTGCTACAAGAGACTAGCGCTGTTAGTCACTAGGAAATGGAAAACACACAGTAATGTCACACAACTTCCTCTTCTGCTTCCAAACAAACCAGAGTCATAATTTCCTCTAGTCTCCAGTCTCCATTCAGCCTTCTGACTTCAGCATAAACATATCTCATCTCAAGGCTGAAATTAAAATAAAGAAATAAATAAAGGCGTACAGCTGGATTCTTATTCAACTTGAAAACATCTCATTTCTTTGTATTGGATTGGGTTAGATGTTAAAATGTAAAAAAAAAAAGAAGAGCATTATGCTAAGCATGTCTGGGGATGCTTCATAACATACTGTTTTCTGAAAAGCACAGAGCATCATAAACCTGATTCTAAAGTACAGGACAAATGAAATGATGGTTGATTCATTATTAGTTTAGTTGTTTGAACAAGGAATTCAGGCTCATTTTGGCAAAGATGTCATCCGTCCATGGCTCAATAGTAAAGGCTAAGCAGTATAGCAAAGGCAACGAGGCTCTGCCTTTCAAGCTGTAAATGATGGGCTGTTGACTCAGTGAGTGAGTCAGTTAGTTAGTGGGGGTGTAATACGCAGCTCCGGGCTAACCTTTAGAGTGCACTAAAAGTCAACTGTGACTTGTGAGCATGTTTTGAAAAGGCTTAAATTACAACCAAATAAGCAGTCAGATGTGAGTAATGCTTAAGGGCTGACTAATTCAACAAACGCATTCATCCACCTAAGTCAATTATTTTTGCTTGTTCCACAGACTTTGTCCCATGTTATCAAATCAATTTATTCGGTAACTTTGACTTCACATAACATCTGTGTTTATCCTAATAATCAGGAAAATGTATTGTAACCAGTCACCTTCAGTCCAGTAGCATGTATGTATACTCTGTTCTTTCTCACCCAACCTCCATCCATGTTGAGCATCAGGAACTCTACAATGTCTTACATACAAGATCATTAGATCATTAGACGCCATTGGATTGACCTTACTTCTGTTTGTCTAAATAGTTTCAGGCATAGTTTAAGGCATCATTATTCATTTAAAGCTTACATTATATAGATTTCATATTTCCTTTAGGAGACTTTTCCTCATATTAGTTTTACATTTTCTGCGATGTGCCAAAGGGAACACTGTTTATTTTGTATCATTAGGCACAGCAGCCGTCATCTACATTTTTAACTCCAACTTTTATACAAACAACAACAACAACAAGCTTCAAGTGATTTAACTGAATCTTTGGATGTTAGAGGGTGCTTTAGCAATTCACAGTTTATCTAAAGCCATTAACCTGCGTGTTATTTGTCCATTAAGTTTGACATAAAATGCAGAGCTGTGGCCAGGGCCATCTGAAAAGATCTGTCAAGATTACTTATGGGTTTTCAAAAGTCATCATCTGCTTTCATGAAGTATGCAGTGGTATTTCACTGTGAACTGCCTTTTCTGTGAAGCCTGATAAGATGCTTTTCATAAATGCTTTTCTGATCATTTATATGCATGATTATGCCTTTGGAATGTGGATCCATCCTAACAATCAGACCGAGAACCAGCTTTTCTTTTCAGTCAGTTACATGGTCAAAATAAAGGTCATGCAGAATAGAGAAAACGATTTGGCATTGTTAATTCATATTTGGAAACCCGGCTCTGTAAATCCATTTCAGTTCAGTTGCATTACATAGAAGTGAAAACAATTCATCACATCTTCAAGCAGAGGCACATTTAAGACAAACAGTGGAAGAAAATGACTAAAACATATTTCCTTCATCTTTTTATGAACGGCATATTAAGCCTCTTTTTATGATCTTTTAATGTTGCCCCTTTCCAGAAATCAATAGTCCTTTTATGATTCATGTCTGGTCATATCAAAGAGCTGCACGGTCTGCACAGAAAGTCAATGTGTCTTGCATGGCTGGCTTTGTAGCAATGCTCCTGAATGTGAATATGCTAAAATCAAAGGTTATAAACATGCATCACCACATGGCTCCTTATCTCTCAACAGGGAATAGCGTAGGCCTCAGATGAAACATTGCTCTTATGCATCAGGATCTGGGAGTAACATGATGTAAGTCCACAGTCACAGTCCTCTTGGACTATATGTCACTCATCTTGTTTTTGTACTTGGATTTGGTAGTTTAAAGAACTTGGTTTATTTCTTATTCAGTCGTCTCAGTAAGATGCCACTAGCAATGTTTTTCAAAAAGTAATAAAGTCCCAAATCACACTCATGTAACAGTCTGTATATCACTCAGATTTAGTTATTAGAGCCACCCTCTCCGGCCTACTTGTGTTTACTTTCAGTAACAACTGCATTAAGTCATATTGTTTCAGTCTGAGAGGTACTATGCAAACCATGATCAAGACATAGTAACAGAGGAGAGAGAGAGGGTGCACAAGCTGTTACAATGCATGCGATGACCCAGTAGTGCTGTATGGCTCAGCTGCACAGCTGACCATCTAACCAGCTTTGACTGATACAAGTTCAATATAAATGGCAATTCAAAGGAAAATAATACAGCTGGTTTCACTTTCCACTGTTGAGTTGAGTAATAGAAAGTGTAGGATCCAAAGTTTGACCCACACTAGAGACCAAAAAGTTGCTGCTTTTGATTTGTAAGTATACAAATGGGAGGGCTATCCCTCCTCTAGGAAAGAGGCCAGCGAAAATGTTTTACTTATGATGAATGGCTGCGTGAAATAATTCAGCTCTTTAACAGTTGCTGTCAGGCATTCCCAATAGTAGGTCTGAGTTATAGTGCACAGTATCAAAATAGCTGTCAGCATGCGTTCTGGTTTCCATCAAAATATTGCAACACTAATAAAACACTGAGGAAACATCTTGTTTCCATCCTGGTACTGCCCTTCTCCTCCATGTTCATCCACCACTGATTTAAAGGTCTTGATAATAACAGGTATGTGCACCATTGCAGGAAGCAAACACAATGGGGGCAGTTGACTGCAGGTTTTTAATTATATTCCATTAGCTAAGTAATTGCATCAGGAATACTCATAATGAACTCTAATTACTGGTGGAGGTCTAAATGAGAAAATCAGTGGCGGGCAGCGATGGGTAGGGGAGAGTTCAGGCATGCCGCAGGTGACTCTCCTTGGGGAAATTTGCGTGACAAATGACTCAATGTTCATGTTCACTTATCCAGAGTTTAACAGGGAGAAGGTGCTGCACAACCACTGTCTGAAGCCATGTAGCATTATTCTGCTATTTGACACCTGTCTTTTCTGCTTTTTGCCGGTAAGATGTCATTTTGTTTGGAGAAGTATTTCATAGCATTCTGATGTTTGCTCCTTTTGCGTGATGTCAGTCTTTTTTTCTCCAGCACTCAATTTCTGCATCTCTCTCTCTCTGTCTTCTCCCTTTGCCTGTATCCGGAGGCTAAATGTCCTGCAGTGTTCCCAGGTTGGCCAGCTCCTACCCTCTCCTCGGGGTCTGTGTCTTTGTGTACTTTCAGCCTTGTTATACTGTCAGAACAGGAGATTAGTCATTCAATCAGGCTGAAGAGGAGTCGTTCTGCAGATAAGGCCCGTGCTGAAGGAGCTCCTTCTCCACGCTGCTCCGTATGTCGGCTGAGATTGGTTCCCTTCTTATCGACACAGGACATTTGCATCTCTTCCCACCATTTCTTCTCTTTTCTCTCTATCTTTTTTTGCACTCTCCCTCAAACTCACACTATCTCTGAGTTCCTCCCTGAACTATCGGAATTACATACTTATTTTCTCCGTCTCTCCAACTGCTTCTCATTCTGCTCTCATCCAGCTATCTTGAACAAATGCCCTGTCAAATTCTGCCTTTATCTGGCATTAGAGGTTGGAGAAATAAATGAATGTTCTCTTCTCTTTATTTGTCGCCACTATAGTCAATTGTATCTCCTCTATATTCACTCCTTCAAAAGACATATGAGTGAAACTGTGGCGCCTGCAGCCATGTTCGGCCCCCCTCTGTGTATTATAGGCAGTCATTTTTGCCTAAGTGACTGCTCAGCACGCCTCGGCTATGCACGAGAGAATAGATTGATGGATGCAAGTGACAGAAAATACATGTGCAAGTTGCATGAAAACAAACATCTTAAACAGCAGAAAATGGGAGGCCATTTTAAAGGCACTGCTGCAAAAACAGTTTCCTGCTCATGTTTTCCTTACATCATATGTTGTTTGTGCATGTGTGTGTCTGTGCCAACATTCACGCTCAGTCCATTTGCAACAGAGTAAGTGGGCTACACTGAGTGATTGAAGTTTAGCCATAAACTTACATCTGCTGATATGATTAAGGCAGCAGCTTCCAAGACATCTTTTTTTTTCTTTTTTAATTCTTTAGATTTTTGTCCCTTTCTGCATGCAGCAGGATTGTTTTCACCAGCGTGGATGAGGTGACTATCTCACGTTGTTCGCTAATGAAAATAAAATTGGTGGATCTAGTAAGAGGAGCATGAATTTAGATGACTTTATTGGTTATCATAAATAGCAGTTGATAGCAGATGTGCCTCTATCATCCCACATCGAATGAAGCCATCTTGCAAATGAAAGGCAGCGGAAACCACAGCCAACGCTTCTGTCTGTTCACATTTAATATTCACCCACTCAAGGATAGTCATTAAGCTTACATTTTGGCAAAGCAAATATTATCTATAAATATAACACAACACTGACATATATGAATATATGCTTATATATGTATACATATATATTCCTCCAGCCATTCACTATGGACTGTCATAATATGTGTATCAAATACCTGTGGGATGTGCATGGCAACCAGCAGGACTTCCTGGATTAGGATGGATGTCAGGCCAAGCAAATGGCCCCTGAGGCAAGGCGCCTGCTGCTACTCTATACTTGGCTTTAGCCCTAAAATCCTCGCTGCGGGGACGCAAGTGATCAACATCACTTGCGGACCTCATTCTTCCCCTTTCTTCTTTTTTCCTCCTCCTGTTTCTTCTTCTCATATTCCTCGTAGGCCTGCTCCTTGCGTTCTATAGCCGTCACCACCACCACCACCACCACCACTCCTCCTCCTCCTTCTCCCTTTCTCCTTCCTGGGCTGTGTGGCATGAAATATGATCCAGTTTGCAGAGAAAGGCCCAAACAGTGCAATTTATCAGAGTTAGAGACACACAGCAATAAGGCACAGAGAGTACAGCCAAAACATCCTCCTGAATGGACCCGACTCCTGTAGGTAATCAGTGGTAGCACCATATAATTTCTGTTTGTTATGCTGCATCTCAGAATGACTCCTCCATTAGAGAAATGTACAGGGTTATATATGTACAATAAAGAACTACAGACACACATGTGCCTTATTCCCGTCTCATCTCTCTTGTGTTTACCATTCACTTCTGTCTTTGCCTGCCTCTGTGGGTGGAAGAGCAAACTCTTCCACCCACTTATTCTTTCTCTCTCCTCATCTCTCACCTTACTTTGTTTACTTTCCCTGGCCTGCCCGGTCTATCACCAGAGCACTCTCTGCTTTCCCTCCTGAGTCTCTCTCCCTCTAATCTTTATTTCCCTGGCATCAGCTGTCTGTGGTGCGAGTCCACAGAACACAATGATGCCAGTCTACTTGAACAAAAAGCTGGTAGCTTAAAGACAGAGTGATTTGCTGTAGACTCAGTATGCTTTATAGCTTGCGTGTAAAATGTGTCCATGTTCTTATACCACTCACAGTGAGACCAAAGTACTATATTAGTTCATTTTCAGCCTCTTGCTGTAAGCTTGGTCGTGCTTTGTATAAACTTACCGCATGGAGTATGTGGGTGCATTTTCCTGCAGTGAAGCTGAAAGAATTTGGATAGCTGAAGGACAGAGGGGTAAAGATTGGTGAAAAAGAAAAAAAAAAACACCACAGTGTTCAAGACAAGAATATACAACCATGCTAGTAGATCTGTCAGGTTGTGTTTTGGCACAGTGATGCTCGGGGTTTTGCCAACACCAGGCGTGCTAACATGCTCATAAAGACTGTGTTAAAGTGATAATTTGGGTTATTTGATGTGGAGTTATGCGAGGTACTTATCTGCAGTGAGTTTGTTTACCTGCAGCAGACTCACAATCAACTGTGCCAGTTTTGTAGAAGCAGCAGGGAGCACCAGTACAGAAGCTGTGAACGGAGCCAGCAGCAAAAAAAAAGAAAAGAAAAAACATCTTTCAACTTACAAAACTGTTGAAAGAAAGTCACTATCAGTTGTAGTGTTTGCTTTGTTTTAAATGTTTCTCCCCACTTTATCTTGCCATCGTACAGCCATTTTCTTTGTTGTTGTTTTCTCAGTAGTTGCACCATGTTTCCTATGCACAAGCTCATGTGCACAGTGCTCTTGTGTGTAGGAAGACAGTAGTTTTGTGGACGGCTGGTGTTCTTAGAGTCATGCTGCTGGTGAGGCTAAACCATCAACTGTACATAAAGAGGGTTAAAAATGGCATTTTATTAATTAAAAATGAGAGCAGAGAGAGTGAAAGGAGAGTCCCATATATTTAATGAGTTGTTTTAACAACTTATTATCCAATTTATTGTTTATAGTGTTTATATATTCCATATGCTTTACATTCATTTGTGTGATTAGTTCCATATGTCTTATGAATTATAATTAGTCTTTGCACATGTGGTATTTAAAAAAAGGATACTCAGTTTAAAAGTCTATTAAAGCATGTTTTAGTTCATGTTCAAACTGGCAGCCAACCAAATCTAATTTTAGTCATATCCAGACTGGACAGTAATGTCACCTCCGCACAGGGAAAAAAAAAAAAAAAAATCTAATTCAGTTTTAATGTAGCTGTGTGTCAGATGCTTAAATTCTCACACTGATGACACATCCAGTGTGCGGTTAGCTGTGACAGTGGAGTGAGATACGGCAGCATCTCCTCCGTCGCCCGGTGCAATGAATATTTCCGCAGTTAAATATATCAAAGTACATGTCATGGGTATGTGTGCCTATGGTGTTACCACAGCAACAAATGTAGGTGACATGGACATTTCCTTGATGCACAATCCGGCTTGATTGCTTGCAAATTGCAGCACAGACAGTCAGTCGTAAAAGGTCAAATTTTAGAGATAGATTGAATTTGCCAGGAGCAAATGGATACTTTGTGTAATCTCCATGCCAACATGTATGAAGACAGAGAGTGACACGTCAGCCACTGTAAAGTGTTTACTGCTGTACTGCCATAATTAAAGTGCTAGTCAGCATGTGTTTTTGAAGCACCGCAGCAGGAACTATAAGACTTCAACCTACAGCATCAGCTTCAGGATCTCCAGACAGCCACATCTGTAGAGTTCACTAGTCACTGATCACGCCTCTGATGATGACAGTGTGTAAGATGTGTTATATCTGCACCAATAGTCCACATCAAATGCGTAGAACCTGATGAAGAAGACAAAAGATGATCCAGAATATCATTACCTATTGGTCTTAATGGTACTTTTTCTTTGTTAATTGTGTTGTATTTCCCACAGTGTGACACTCATGTCTGACTAATCCTGTGGGCGCTCTCACCACAATTAGGGCTGACAATATTATGTTGAAGTGTGAAGCGCTGGCCATGCTTATGTTTCTCGCAACAGGACAGTGAGAAACATTTCATGTGTGAACTCTATCCAAACATATTCATCTATCAAAGTCATTTGTTGTTGGTGGGGGGGTAGAGGGGGGAACAATCACCAAAAGGGCACTTCTGTATGGATTTTCTGCAGTAATGGAAGGAAACTGGCTAATGAATCTCAATGACTTGCAATTACAGCTGCTGTAGTTACATGCCAGAGTCTGCCATGCATGTCGTGGAGAGAGGCAGGCTGCGGGACTCCTTCCCAGGTGCTGCGCTGTGCTGTGCTGCGTGGAGAGGCTGTTATTGATTCCCCCTGGAAACAGCTTCTTTATTAAAAACCCACATCTAAACCGACGTCTGGTATAAAGATCCTAGCGGTGTCCGTACAAACTATGTAAAAATTTAATCAGCAGCGTCTGTCCAAACTGACTGCACTTGCCCTCTGTATGTAACGTGTATTATTTATTCATGTGTGTTTCACCACAGCCATCCTGCTGACCTTTAAATCACTCTCCTTTTGATCACTTCACGTGAATACGCTCAGCTGAACCCCTAAAATACGATTTGGCACCATGCAACACCGTTGGCTTCATATAACACTGACAATACTGCACATCTTTACCAAGGTCAACAAGGTCAACTGTCACCAGAAACAAATGTGACATGTTGCTTTTATTCACTCACTGTAAAAGCGCAAACATGCCTATACGGATTATACCTCGGTCCATCAGCATTGTGATTTAAACAGCCTTGACTATGCACACATTCTCATGTGCACAAGGTACAATTGTGGAGGAATCCAGCACACACTGTCCATCAGACGGGGTATAAATGAGGGCTGGAGTTTATGTCATATCTGCAGAGAACAGCATCTGGATTAATTAATTGTTGTGTCAATGCTACAGCCAACCACATGCTCATACATCAAAGATTGTCATCCTATACCGAGACTCTGCTCATTAATTCCCACCAAGTGTAAAACAGCTCAAGTCCAGCCTGGATCAGTAACGAGGCCAGAAACTGTCAATTGACCAAGATTGTGGGTGTTGTCTTGTAAAATCACCACACATTTCATCTGTAACATACATTTGCAAATGATAAGGGCACACTAATCTGGTCTGTTGCCATGGAAGCAAAGGTAAATTGTCTCACAGCTTCCAGTAAGATCTGACATAAGATCAAAGATCTGCTTCAACAATACCACCTTAAAATGAGGGGTTTGGATGCTTATTAATGCTTTCAAATTGATTTCTTCTCATCTGAGTTCCCATTGTTTTTCATTTCTGTTTGGCTTTATACGGTATTTTCTCTCTGTAACACAATGAACCAGTAGATTGATTTATTAAATCTATCAATTTAAATGTAATCAGATTAAACAATCTCTCCAATATTTCACATTCACTTCGGTTTTTGAAAGTTGCTGGAATTATATTGTTAAATAATATAGGAGAAAGACACGCTCCCACATTTACTTCTCATTAAAGATGTTGCTGACTTACGATCTGCTCTGAAAAGACAGTACAGTTCAATGTCTTGTGGGTAATGAAGTTTTCATGATAACTGCAGGCTATTACACTTCAAATGTTACTTGCTGCTGTTAGTTGGTGTTCAGTGATGTTTAAAAAATCGTGTCTTTCTGAAATCTTGCTCGTCAAAGGCTGCCAAACATTGCTTAGTCACAACAGGCAACAATATACCGTGCCACAGGCTATGGTCGAAGCATGTGCAGTGTGTACTGTATATTTTCCACACCTCCTCTTAAGACTCTACCTTTACCCATGAAAGCAGAATTGAATGCCTCCATCTTGCCAGCCGTCACCAAACTCCACCTTTGAGATATCCCTCTATAGGACGGCATGTATCAGTGTTGTCCACAAACACAACCGCACCTCCATGGCATGGAAAATGAGTTAGCTGAAGTTGCTTGTGTTATTGAAATGTGAGCTTATTGCTGAATCATAACATTAGTGTCTCTGAGTGAGATGTATTTCCCTGCTGTGGAGTATAGGATTTCACTGGCCATCATTCTCACCTGGGCTCCGGGATAAATTATCAACACCAGAGTAAAAAAAAGAAGAGCTTTACTCTTTGTGAAGAAGTAGTTACTTACTGATGTGTTTAAATTGTGATATTTATAGGTACAATCATGGCGCACAACATAGCAATCTTAGCAGCAAATGAGAATGTGCAGAGTGGAATAAGTGACTATGACGTTCCTGTCATCGGTAGTTTGAGTTAGCCGTGCCTGGAGGCAGGGAGGAACAGACCAAAGACATAGGAAGGGTTTAGTGAAATGGAAATGCAGAGAAAGTTCATGAAATGACTGAAAAAGGTCAGAAGGAGAAGCTGAGGGAATTAGAACAAGAATAAACGAGAGAGAAGGAGAGGAAAAAGAGCTAAGAAAGAAAAAAAAAGATTCTCCAGGATCTGCACCGGGCCAGCAGCAGCTGTCACTACACACTTGTGCCACTCCCCACAGCGCCACAACTGAGCCCAACGAGGAATAATGAGCTTTAGAAATCCGCAAAGGTCACTCACTGCAAAGTTCTCCCTCCTCAGTCCAGCCCAATCAGAAATGCCACCACTGGAGCTCAAAAAGAAAATTCTATACTAAAGAGAAAAAATAAATAAATAAAATAAAGGCTGAGAAAAGCAGAGCCACGCACTCTAAAGAAGATCTTCACCTTTATCTGACAACCTGAGAGCAGAGGAGCAGTGGGGGGGCTACAGCAGGAGATGAGAGATTTGAAGAGCGGAGAGAGAAAGGGAAGAAAAAGGCGGAGAGGGAAGGAAAACATTAAGGATGATACGGGCAGATTGTGTACTAAAAGGAGGGCAAGAATTGTTGAACTGCGACAATATAAGGCTTTGGTGGTGGGGAAGAGAGAGAGATGATAGGATTGGACGGAATCATTAGAAGGAGAGCGGGGCAAGAGTGAAAATATGCTATAAAGCCTCCGTGTGTGAAAGAGAGCAATATCAGTGAGGATACACAGAGCTTCTTTAATCCTGGGTAAGTGTTCTGTCCTTCCTCTCCTTTACCTCTGCGTCCTCTGTGCCGGCTGGTGGGGGAAAGAAAAAGGAGAGAGGAATGAATATATTATCTCTTTCCTGCAATATATCATTCAGGAACATATGGCACTTAATTGTCTCACTTGAACTTTACAACAGTTGAACTATTCAGCACTATCATAATGCACTACATTTTAAAGCCTCCAATATGCAATTAATATAGAGCTGTTCCTTCCCAACTGTCAGCAGCAGCCACATGGCCTGAATCCCAATTGGAGTTAATGTAGTAAAATACACATGGTTCACATTTAAGTTCCTTAATATGTGTGCTGCTACAGGAAAGCATAATGTGCACACGTTCCCACATTTTACATTTCGTTTCATGAACTTAAAATGAGGGGTTTTAGATTTTGAGCTATAGGAGCTACCTGATACCATATGGGAATCGTCCTTGAAAAGAGCAAGAAAGATAGATATATATAAAATAAATCATGTAATACATTCACAGCACAGCTGAGACTGCCACTTTGATTTAAAGAAGTTGTTTGACATTTTCAGAAATATGCTTATTTGCTTTCCTGTGAGAGACATTGTGAGTTACCACTCTCAATGTCTATGTGCTAAATAATGTAGCGAGCCAGAGGCAGCAAGAGGGAGGAGAGAACTGGCCCAGCTCAGAGCTGAAACAAGATACAGTATGGGCTCCACAGTTTCTCTATGAGCACCATGAGAGAGATAGCAACACTGTTCCTTTAATCCTCTCTTGCATGGACACCATACCATGGGTGTTGCCTCGGTGACATCACTGGTATACAGGCTCAGAGTGTGCTGCTTCACCTTCGCCATCTTGGCTGATTCTACCGAACCAAAAACGGTCAAAGAGGTGGTGAGTGTGGAGCTGAGACGGTGTGCTTTTGTTCTTTTGGGGAATCACCCACCTGCCACTCAAAGTATCGGAAAAAAGCTTTGATCAAAGTTGGATTTGTTTTTTTTTTTTAAAGATGTGAGTCTATGGGATTTGACTCAAATTTGGAGGTCTCAAGTGGCCAATCAGGGAACTGCAGCTTTTGTCACTCTTGAGGTTGAAGGTTGCATGTGAAGGGGGAACCTTTCTTCAGGCTTGCACTTGCCTGTAAAGTCCAAAACACAACAGCTAAAAATCCATTTGGATGAACAAACATGAAGATGACTTCACTCTATCCAAAGCTGCTGAAGTGAGCCTCTGTATGCATCAACTTAGGTATAAAGAAATCTGACATATCCAAAACAACAGCCATGTTTGTGCTGATTGAAAACTTGCAGCAAAGTCCAGTGAGCAGTGCATTTGTCCAGTCAAATAGACGGAGTCGAGGGTTTATGTTGCTGTCCTCTTGAGATGTTTGTCTCAGATTAAGTCATCCGTGGCGCTGCCTTGGCACAGAGAGCGAGGCAAACATAGTGGCTGGGTTTCCTCTGTGCTCAGGTTCACCACTACCCCACCCAACAGCCTTCGACTAGTGTATATATGTGTTACTGTATATGTTGAACCTATGAAATGTTGACAAGGTCAGCGTAATGTAGCGTATACATATGTAATCTCCTTACAAAGGAAATGCCAACCGCATATTTGGTGGGTGAAAGTAAAAGATAGTCATAACACAGTGGCATAAAGAGGGAATTTTCCATCTCTTCACTTTTGACGTCAAGTGTGACATCAGTGTTAGATAAGATGTACTAACTTGCCTCTAGTGCCTCTGCTCCTCTGCCTCCTCCTGAGAGCCTTGTCCCTGGTAATCAGCTGACTCACAATGTGCATATAGTAAAGCGACGGAAACAACTCTTTTTTTCATTTTATCATTATTAAACATCTAGTTGTTAACTAGATAAACACTTAGAACAGCTCCTGCAGTATATGTGCCATATATGTCAGTGTCAGCACATCACTGTAAACAATGATGACTTGTGAAGCATTGTCATAAAGCTGCTTAATGAGACACCTGTCAGGAACTTGCACTATTAAATTAATTAGCGATCTTATCAGACGGGCAAACAGACAAACTGCACTGTAACTAACAAAAAGCTATAGGATATGAAAGAGATCTGTAAATGTCTCAGTCCACAGACAGCGTGGAGCCAACATGGTGCAAACGTTAGCCAGAAAGATTTCACAGTAATTTTGACAATGTAAGCATATACAAGTGACATTAAACAACTTTCCTAAAAAGCCAGCTTGTATAAATGCTAACAAGCAGCAAGCACATCGCTAGGTGTTCCTACCAAAGATACTTTTGCGGGCAGAGCAGTACCAGTTGTCCCTCTGGGGGACGCTGCCACCAAAAAACACCAGGGGACTCTTTTATGAGGAGATAGTGAACCACTGGCACAACGCTTGTTCTCCCAGATGACAAGGACAAGATTTTCCATATTGAAATTTTGACATTTGGCCAATTTTTTCTGTTGCATATTTGTCCCTCCTACTCTCTTGCACCTACAATGGTTACTTCTATCCCCCCCTCCCTCCTTAAAGAGGTCTTGGGGTACATTTTAATACCCCCCAAATGTATCAGGATATAACCTGACAGGGCCTCGAGTGAATTGTTTGTCTCAGCATGCTGCAGTTTAAAACTGTCAATTGCATATATTTCTGGGGCTGAGAATGCAGTTATTTGCACAAACATCTGTGGTTTGTTTTTTGTTTTGTTTTTTGACTGCATTGATTGACAATAATCTGAATCCCTTGTGAAGGCTAAAATAATCACTTAGTCAGTCTCATTTTCTCCAGGGCAACAATGGAGATGTGTTTACCACGGCCACTGTGCAATATTTTGGATACACACAGAGAAAAAGACAATTTACATAAGAGGTTAAGTCTTGAATAAAAGAAAAGGTGAGAGTAAACAAGCTGATTAGTTGGAAAGAGACTGATGAAGTGAGGGAGTAGAGAGGGTATAGAGGGGTGGAATAATAATTAATTAGATGGCTAAGTATGAGGATGCACACTGATATATGCTGCGGCATGGACTGTCCTCCAGTTGAGTTCAGGATGACTTTTTCCTATGGTACACTGCAGCATCTCTAATGATTCAAACTGCAGAAGTGCTTACTTCATCACAAGTGTGCTTTTATACAACACACTCATCCGAAGTTCGCAACAGTTAAAAAACACCCGCGACACCCACAACACCCACAGACTACATGAGTCGACACAATGCTGACATACAGGTTTAA
>OMNW01000980.1:14019-49241 GCA_900303245.1 Selene dorsalis | reverse complement strand
ATCCCTGGCCTGGCTCCAGGGTGGGGCCCTGGTGATGCCAGTCCGGGCGATGTGCACTTCCTTTGTTTTTTCCTCTTCATAAGGGGCTTTGGAACCGCTCTTAGTCTGACCTGTCACCTAGGACCTGTTTGCCTTGGGAGACCCTACTAGGGGCATAAAGCACCAGACAATGTAGCTCCTAGGGTCATTCAGGTACTCGAACTCCTCCACCACGATAAGGTGGCGGTTCAAGGAGGAGAGGATGGACGCCATATCTCCTAATTGGACCAGGCTTTCCCCAGAAATTGTCTATATAGGCCACGTTGTTTGCTAAACACCACCTAAACATCCAGCGATGGAACGACCACATGCAGCTAAACATGTCATCACTAGACAGATTGGGCAGCGGGCCAGAGAAAACTACGGAGTCCGATTTTGTTTTTGCGTAGTTGCACACTGATTTCACATTAACTTTTGTTAACTCTGACTGCTGAAGTCAGGTGTCATTAGTGCTGACATGGATTATGATTTTACTGTATTTGTTTACATTTTGTCAGCAACTTCAGATTTGCCTCGGCGGTGCCCCTCTGGCCCCTGGGATGCACCTAACTATGCTCACTGGAGTCACTACCTTCATGTTCCGGAGAACAGAGTCGCCAATGACTAACGTTGACCAACATGTTGAGTTTGGGTCTTAGCAGGTGTGTCACTGAGTGGGGCCGTTGAGAGCTGTTTCCTTCATGCTGTCACCCAGGGAGCCTGGCTTCCCAGCACCTCAGGGGCTGCAGGGGAACTGCTAGCGGCAGCTAGGCTAGGTGGCTCCACACTGAACAAGGGGGCCTGTGAAGCTACTGGAGCTAATGGACTAGCCTCCATAATGTGGAGCGGGATCCTAACTCATCTACAGGACTATGAACAGACTACACTTACTACATTATTGTTAGAGGAGTAACTGAATATCGGGCACACGGAGCAGGAGAGAGCTAGACGTGGAGGGAGAAGCGGAGGGGGAGAGGGAGAAACCATAGCTAGTATGCTAGTTATGTTAGCAGTTCTGTGGCAAGTATTATAAAGCAAGGCAGCTTTATTTATATAGTACATTTCATACCAAGATGCAACTCAATGTGCTTTACATAAAAACAAAACATTTAACAGTAAGAATTGGAAACGGAGTAAAACAAGAGAAATTTCAAAAATTAGAATGAAATGGTAAAAAATTGGAACCATTAAACATACAAGTAAAAGCAAGAAAAGAATAAAAAGTACAGGAAAAGAGAGGAAAAAAATATAGATGACAAAATAAAAAATAGACTAAAAGAGCATAAAATAAGTTTTCAGCATGAAATATTGATTTGTATTAAAACAATTAAGAGGACTTACAGTGCAAAGATTAGGATTTAAAGTTCTTTAAAAGGGCTCAGCCCTAAGCACATGAAAAGAGAAATGTTTTTAACCTGGATTTAATTTTTTTTTTTTTTACAGTTGGGGCTGAATCATAACAGCTAAATGCTGCTTCACCATGTCTAGTTTGAACTCTGTGCTCCTATCTGACCTGAATCGGTACATCTCAGAGCTCTACAGGGTTTATACTCTACTAACATGTCATTCATGTATTCTGGTCTTAAACCGTTCAGTGATTTGTAGACCAGTAGCAGAACTTTAAAATTTATTCTGTAGCTGACTGGGAGCCAATGTGGAGATTTAAGAACTGGGGTGATGTGCTCTGATCTTTGTTCTTGGTAAAACTGGAGCTGCAGCGTTCTGAATGAGCTGCAGCTGTTTGATGCTTTTTCTGGGGGAGTCCAGTCAGAAGGCCGTTACAATAGTCAAGTCTGCTGGAGATGAAAGCGTGAATCAGCTCCTCCTGATCTGTTTGGGACATTAAGCCATTTACTCTGGATATGTAAAACTGATTTGATATGACTGTTGACTCCAATTAGCCACTCACTCTGGCCCTGATGTAGAGGAGGCTGCTGTCCAGTACAAATGATTCTTTATGCTGCAAAGCCACTTCTTCAGCTTCTTGTAATCTTTGTTCTGGGCTATCTTGACGGGTTTCTTGGACCGTCATAATAAACCAATATTTCAGTCATGTTCAGATAAACAGTATATGCTGAATACAAAATAACTCATAACACAACACATTTAGTAATTATGATAATAGGAAAATAAAGGACATTTTAACATCTTCAGCTGCATTGCCTGGAAGATCTGAGGATGGACAGACAGACAAGATGTGTCCTAAGTACTGCTCTATGTAACATTTAGCAACATCATATGCAAAACTAATAAAATGATATAGTGAAGTCTTAATTCATTACCTTTTCAAGTTTGAAGAAAGATGCACCTGTGGTGTACACTACAGCTGAAAGCTGGAGGTTTCCTGCAGGTGTGCTTACAAGAATTGGCTGGCTGTTCCATTTTCTGAAGAACTGACACATGGACGTGTGGACACGTCTGTTCTACAGAGAGGAATGTGCCTATCCTTCTCACTAGTCTGACTCACAGTGGAGAAAGAACCAGGTATTTAACCTCATGTGGGAGTGTTTTCACAAAGTACTATTGGGTGTTCCCAAAAGTGTTTGTGTTAGGTGTAGTTTCACTCAACCATTGTTGGAGTCACATGAGACCTCTTTGTGAACGACTGTCGTTCTAACGATAGTCGTTCACAAAGAGGCTAGACTAGTCAGGCCGATGTGTTATGAACTGATGAAGCCGCTTGGATAAGAGGCAAAACGTCTTCCTAGACAAAAACAAGTCCAGTTGCTTTCGATTAAATTGTTGCTTAGAGACATGGACCCAGTT
Source organism: Selene dorsalis (assembly GCA_900303245.1). Lineage (NCBI taxonomy): Eukaryota > Metazoa > Chordata > Actinopteri > Carangiformes > Carangidae > Selene > Selene dorsalis. Next base: position 46,457 of record OMNW01000980.1, on the reverse strand, counting down.
GTTTGTGAACTGAACATGAGCTTCCATAGATTTAAAATTGCGAAACTAACCCTGGGACAATCGACATAGATATAAATTTATGTGCTGATTGAGATAGTTACATTGAATAGTGGTTGTTGTGATTATTTATTGCATTGAAATGTGCCTGACATTCTGGAAACATGCCTGTCAGGTTTTGGTGATGTGTGCACACTGTGCACCGGTCAGCCAAATTACCACTCGACCAGCTGTGCGATTATAAAATTCATTCGTCACATGCCCCTGTTCAGACTCTTATGGGAGGAAACTTTCGAGAAAAGAAACTTTTACAGTGAGACCCATTGTGAGAAGCGTGTTATGTTATCTGATCCTCAATGTAAGGTTACACTCTGCATAGAATGGTTGAAACTCATGCCATGGCAAACCTGCAGAACATTCCCCTGAGCAGGGAGCTATACCTCTAACATGTCACATGTTACATACAGCCAGAACACTTTCCAGTATTGAATTATGTTACAGCCTGACAGAGGTTACTATTTGAAATTATAGCTGAACCAGGAATGGGGAAAAATCTTAATCTAATAAAAACTCAGTGTGTCACTGTGGGACTAGAAAAACAAATAGATTTTCAGACTTTGTGCAGCTTTCTCTCAGGTCTTTCCACTTACTGAATCCTTGTGTTGTGCATTTCTGCTATTTATGTCTGTCCAGTATGTCTCCTTCCTTTGGAACTGTGGGAGTGGATCAGGCTCACAACTGTTATCACTTCTAAAATTTTCATAAAAAGATATAGAGAGTTATTACCCAGAATATAAATTATTGTCACTATATGCCTGGTGGATATATGCAGATTATATTAAGTTAATAACATGTATGAAATACAAATACCGATATTGAAATATCTATGAAGGAGTTTGGTATCATATATATATGTATTATTATTTATATTAGTGGTTGTGGTGGCAGAAGTAGTAGTAGTAGCAGCAACAGCAGTAGCAGTAGTAATGGCAATAGTTTTAATTGGAGTAGTATTATATGTTTCATGTATGGAAATTCTTCATGTACATATTACATTGGGGTGGCATGTTTTTTTTATACGAATCCAATGGAAATGTAACTTTCTTTTCTCACAGTGAACTTTTTCTCTGACATTTGAGAATGATGCTTGTTGTCCGCTCTTCCCAAGACTGACACGGCCTGCAAGTGTGTACTGTAAATATGGAGCTATAACCAGGAGACAGCAAGCTCAATTTAGCAGACAGACTGGAAGCAGCAGAGGAAACAGCCGCTTTGTAAAATAACTGACAAGCTGTGGTTTTGAGGGCAGTTATGTGCTAGACCTTCTCACAGCCCAGGTAACTATCTGGCTGCAGCTTCACATCTAATGAACCGACATGACAGATGGAGCAACATCATTGTGTATTTGGGGTTGTGTGTGTCGTGCTTCAGGCCACCTGCCAACAGACAGAGGGTTAGGGCCATAATTCTCTGCAGGTTGTCACCATCAGAAACCCTTTGCACATTGTCACATTGTTTTTACTGTCATCTGATGGATTGTTACTATAAAAACCTTTTATTTCCACATTACTAATATGTTCACAACATTTATTCAAATGGCCAGATGGAAGCATAATAATAAGTGAAAAGCTTGCCTGCAGACTTCATGGGAATGATGTGACGAACACCTGTGCTGTCAGATTGAGTCTAATGGCTCAGGCTTAATGCAACATTTTGAAAAGCTGCACTAGAACTGTAGAGCATTGGTTTCTTTGCACAAAATAAAAATACCACAGTTCAGACGACAAGTCATCGGTATTGATCTTGGTATTGACCTCAAGCTGTCACGGACAAATGTAGAACCGCATTTCATGATTTTTCTTTTGGCCTCTTCTTTCAGCACATGTCACATATTTTCTACAGTGAAAAGTGCATTTTTCTTTCACATTCCTCCAGATAATCACCTGCAAAAATGTCACCTTCACTGAGAATGTATTTTACATGACATATCATCACGTGTATCACAGGAAATCACAAAACAACAGCATGCTGCACTGAGGCAACATTGTACCAAAAGGAACGGCATAAAAGGAGATGTACACTGATGCATGTCAAAACAGCTGCTTCCTTTTCTATGTCTTAAAGTTCTATTTCCAGCTATGCTACCCCTTCTTTTTTCCTTTTGTCCTTTCATTGGTTAGTGCAGCACCTTGTTCAGATGTACCTCGACTGTCAAGGACATGCAGCAGCACAACACTATATTGGCTCTAGGGGTGGCAGCATGCCTTTGAAGTGCCGCAGGTGTGCATTTTACTGAAGGCCATACCAGCATAAAAATATTTTATTAGTAAGAAAAGAAAATTATCAAGATGTAGCTGCCATGAGCAAGATTTAAAATACATTGCTGCATGTTATCAACATACTATATCTGCACATTATGATTTAATGCAAGAAATGAATCCACAAGTTTTCTATGGAACCTCAAAAAGCTAAAGAGGGTATTGCCAGTTGATGAGGATGAGCAGTTAGATAGTAATGAGAAGGTCACAGTGACAGATGAGGATGAAGATGAAAGTACCAGTATTATAGGAAATCAACAAGAAGAAGTGCAGAGTGAGAATGAGGAACCTGCTGATGGTGAAAACAGAGGTACTGTACCAGACGTCTGCTACTGTCATTGGATGATGTGAATGTGTTCCATGATGATATGTTTCCTGAGAATAACTTGTTGTTAAATGTGAAGTAAAGTATTCATCTAAAGAAATGGATGTTTTCAGTCAATATATTGCTTTTTGTCTGCGTGAAAATATTATTTTCAATTTGATTGTCATGGTTCAATGTTGCTTTAAGGCAGCAAACCTTTAATATAAAAATTACAAAAATGAAAACCTGTTGTTGATATTGTTATACTCAACAACTGTTCAGTCAATATCAGGCAGAATCTTACAGACAGAATCTGGGGCCACTACTACCAGGAAAAAGTTAAATTATCAACCTGAACAGGTGATTCATGAGAACATTAACACAAAAACACATTTTGTTCAGGAAGCACTGGGACCACAATTGACTGATAGAAATTCTTGGAGCAGCTTTCTTCATCCATTAAATATGAAGAAGAATTGCTGCTTCGTTTGGAAGAGTAATTGCAAAAGAGTTACTTCAATGAATGTGAAGCTGGACTCACAAGATCATTTGTAATTGGGAGAAATGGATGAAACAGAGTGAGACTGAGATTTTCTAATGAAAATAAAAGAGGTGTATTTCACATCTGGGAACCTGTCCTGCACTGACATTGACTTTGCTGTGTGCTCCTTTTTATGCTGTACTAGGTATAGTACAGGGGCCAAATGTACAAACCATGCTTACGCATGAAAAGTGTGCGTACGCCACTTTCCACGTATTTTTCCAGATGTATAAAAATCTATGGGCGGTGATAATGTGCGTACTGGTGCATCTTTCAAAGCATGTATCCCCGCAGTATCACCTTAAAGGCGCTGTAGGTAAGACTGTGGCCAAAACAGTTTCTGCAGTCAAACTCAAAACAACTCAAACTGTGCGTTGTTTCCCCTCCCCTCACCCCCAGACACGAGGTTGCCAGATAGCCACACGCTAACCTCTGCCCCGCTCCAGCGTTGTGGCTATGGTAGCCCGAGACTCACTCACACAGTCTGTACAGTCTCAAAGTAAAGTGTAGGTTGAACAGGTTGGTGATGAATGTTCTCTGACTGAACTGAACTGTAACTACGAGCGGGGTTCACGTCAACTCAGATGATCTGCACACTTCACCGCTCTGACAGATTGTCTGTGTCTGTGTGTGTGTGTGTGTGTGCAGCGCTGACACACAGACACACACACTGTACCCTACATCTACAGCAGCCTTAGTCCATGTCCTTGATGCCGTATGAGCCAACATATGAGACATGTTACTGCAGAATAAACGACAGGAGCAGCTCAGTGTTTCCACAGTCATAGTTTTCTCCTCCTCTTTCTTACTGTTGTATCATCAGGTCATTCTGACTCCACACTGCTCCTCACAGCAGACACATGATGCTGGAGATGAATCTGACCTGCTGCTCCACTGGACACTCAACCCTCTGCCTCCGACACTATTAAAAACATATTTTGCTGGGTCTCCGGTGCGAGGCTTCAAACACATGACGACCGGAGACAGGCGAACTGACCGGACCACACTCATCTCATGAACCGCTCCACACATTCACCATCACTTTGTTTGCCATCGGCTCCATTTCACCACATTTCCTCCCTCTTTTCCAACTTTCACTTTGTAATTCTTCCCTTTAGCTTTATCTGAGATGGTTTTATCTCGCAGCCATGGCTGCAGCTCAGTGGGAACTGGCAACCTGGAGGCTGAAATGCCACTGACGCTGTGATTAAGAGAGAGTGGTGGGTGGAGCAACAGGCCATGATTTGTGGGCTGCAAATACATTTTTTAAATGCAAATATTCTGGCTGTACTATTGTTGTCAGTTAGATCAGTATTTCAAATTAACATGATTCCTTTGTCTGTGGTGACATATTGAATGATTTTATGATTACTTGCCACACATTTCTTACATACAGCTCCTTTAAGGTCCCTCACTTCCATTGATACAGTTTATACATAATCTCACAAGGATAAATATTGAACCGAATTTTCCAACTCCCTACCAGAATCTCACTCTCCTAGTCAGAGTTACAGGGGGAGTCAGAGTTTGTTCAATCTCAGGCCCAGTCTCCCTGCTCATCTAACCAGCACAGCAGACCCCTGTGCTGGGCCGCATGGCCAGCCAGCCTCCCCTCCAGGTCGGCAGCAACACACAGAACCATTTTTCAGTACAACCCAGGTAGCAAACTGTTGCCCTTCTCAACGAGAAGCATTGAGTAGGCTACTTAATTTTACATTGGGCTCTGATTTCGTACCAGGCGCAGGGATGGAGTTTACTAAATATTTGATGATATCAATTAATCCTAGTGTTGTTTTCATTAGGTTTCCACCCCGTGTTATAAAATATGTCACCAGCCCGCACAGTGATTGGTGTATGTCGATACAAGGTGCATTTCCATGTATCTTACAAACTTATTAATTTAAATTGCAGCAGATGCAGCCAACTGAATACAATAAAACATTATGTGTAGATGCTGGTGAGGTGGAAACAATAAGGTGGCTGCTGCAGGTGGAGAGGTCAAAGCAGAGAACTGTGAATCTTAATTACTATGAAACAATGAGTGGACCTCACTTCAGTGTTTGGTAGTCTCTCACTCAAAAAAAGTATTCAAAATTCCATGTCCTTGTTCAATCTGTGTCTGAAGCTTTCTATACACAGCTATAGTTGTGTCTGTCTTCATCTTTTTGTGGAATTTCTCTTTCCGCGATGATGAAGATGGGTGTTAGACTGAAAGCAACTGAACTTTACAAGTGATGAATTGTACGAATTACGTGTAGAAAGTTGGAGTTGGGCTCATCCAGAGCAGACATCTATTTTCTAACAGTTCCCCATCTGTCTTCATCACGCTGAAAGCACAGTACTACAAAAGATGATGATGACTTCAGTTGTACCTTGGCAAAAATGGTTTGATGTTGAAGTTACATGACATGGCATAGCCCTCAGCTCCTCACAGCCACTGTTTTAAACATCCAACTGATCAATTTTCAGTCAACCTGCAGGAGTTGGACCCACAACAAAAATACAGTACTGTGACTAATGCGTGATGGGTAACAGTGAAGAAAAGGTACATTTTTTATTCTTTTTCTGCAGGGTGCACCTAGTCCTCCAGAGACTCAGACACAGCTTCTCCAGTTCAGACTGAAAGCCAATGCTGGTGGATGCCTCAGATGAAAAAATGACCAAGATTGTCAACAGTTGGAACTCAGGAACAAAGAAAAAAAATGGTTTGAGTTCAGTCACTACAAATTATTACTCAAAAAATCTTATTTTGTAATTTTATCAAAGACAGTAAATGAAGGAGACAACACTGTCAGTGTGTTTGCATCGCCTTCATTTGCAGGATTCAATGTGTATCCCGTTTTGCAGCTTCCTAACATCCCACCTGTTCCACATTATTTGCATAACCACAGGAGGCCATGTGATTTATGCATTTGGAAAAAAAAAGTTTCATACTGTTGTTTTTGTTTTTTGTTTTTTTGGGGGGGCCACAACTGTAAATCATAGATGAGTGGACATACAGCAGACCACATTCGCTAACACTTGAAACTACATGTGTCTTCACAGGGTTTATGGAGTTTCAATTTTATTAAGACTTAACATTATGTATGGAACCTCACATTCTTTCCCAGATTGTCTCAGCGCGTATGACAGACCTTCCAGCACTCTTTTTCAGACTGATCCCCCCTCCTTAAACAACCTATGTCCACCACCTTCTGTCCTCCTGCCCTCTCTCTTTGCTTCTCCTTCCGCACTACGTTCTCAACTGTTGCCAACTCTAATCCGCCCTCAAACCTTAACTCGGCCTTCTGTCTGTCGATACCGCTGCTCCTCCCTGAACACTCGGCCATCATTCAGGCACCTCACAAACTCTGACCCTCAACCAGACCTGTTATCATCTTCCTGAGTCCTGCCGGTATGTACCTATTGTCAGCTACTACTCTCCAAGAACTCGCCTCACCCCATCCAGTCTCAATAAAGCTCAGAAACCGCCTCTCTGTTGAAACTGCCTTCCATTACTTCCATTACTGAAATATTCAATATCTCTTTATTTTTAATTAAATTCTGAACTATTATCGGCAGAAAATAAAGTGCCACCATCTCCACATACAGTTAAAAAAAAAAAAAACTTTTATTTTTTTGTCTGTTACATTCAGATTAGCTGATGTTCCACAGCTGCAGCTCTCACACCACACATCCACTGTGTTCCCAGCCTCAGTGAAGATGTATCCCACTGGGTGACAGATACAACTGCCACAAACTGGCCCACATGATGTCTAATCTCGCATCCATTTTTAGAAACCTGTGTGTGACATCACAGAGGCTACACCATCTTAATATGCAGTTTAAGGTTCCTACATTTTGGTGTAGGGTTGGGTAATAAGACAACAGAAGCATTATACACCATTATATGACAGGTGAATGTGTTTTTTTTTTATTACAGTATTGTAATGGGTTGACAGTGACAGCTGGAATGCAACAAGGAATCAAAACGAAACAAAAAAAGACAGCAGGACAAAACAGCAAAATGACTCATCACTGTTAGAAAGTGTCAAAATGATTGTTCTGATGTGTCAGCCCGTGGCCTTCATCTCTCTAGTCTCTGTTCTCAAACACCTGGGAGTTAGTTTCTCCTGAAAATACTTAAAAGCCATGTTAAGATGACAGTATTTATGACCTTTGATCAAATGAGACTGAGCATGAAGAAACAGAAAGATATGTCAGTAATGACACCTACACTACAGGACTGTCTGTGATGAAAGCAAATTAGTCTTAAGTGATCATAGAGAGACACAAGGGGATTTATTCTGCAATAACAGAGCAACCGTCCAATGTTGATGCTGGCAGTCATAACAGATAGGAGAGAGGGAATAGAAGGTGGGAAGCTGGGATGAGTCAACAAAAATAAACATTTGTTTAAAGGTGAAAGTTTTTTTTATAATTTATATGAAAAGAAACAAAACAGCCATAGAGCAGATTAAGTTAAATATGGATTTAGAAACACAAAAGAGGATTATCAGGCCAGCCTCCTTATTCTGAAGGGCAACACAAAAAGCTCAGTATATCTGCAGGCCTCATCTTTGCCTTCGGACATTTAAGCACAGTAGTTCAGAAATGTGTTTTTCCTCTGAGTCAGAAAATGACTGCACATCATGAAACAAAGAAACTGATGAAGAAATCCATGAGGCAGAGCCAAATTTTCTATTTCTGTAAGGGACAAAATAATAAGAGCTGATTCCATGTTGCTGTAGTGACTGAAGATCTGAAACTGGGGATTAGAAGACAAAAAAAGAACAACAACTCTGTCATGAATGTATGATAGGGTTGGCGCATGATCTGTATCTGTAGCGAGCTTTTTTTCTCTGGTGTTATCAGTGTTAACCAATTTCTGACTTCACACTGTTTTCCTCACACAGCTGGGTGGAATCTAGGCTGTTAAACCCAGTCAATGAAGACTCAGATGGCTGTATTAGTTTGCCAGTTAGTTTGTCTTGACAAAAAACTCTCAATTTGGTTCAGACATTTGTGATTTGCTACAGTATTTATTGTATTAAATTTGTTTTTTTCACAACTGATGAAAAAAACACGCATCAGGAAACCATTATAAAAACCCTGAGGGCAAACACAATACATAAAAAACAACACAAACCTCAGAACAAATGGATCAAAACCCTGACATGTGGATGGGTGGGTGTGGATCCATGCTTCATGTCCTGGATTCCTTGGATCACCTGACAGGATGACCACAGTGCCTCATGCTGGGTAATTGTCTCAGGGACAGTAGGGGACTGTCTATACCTCTGTACGTGTTCACCCTCGCAATGACAGGCTTTAAATCTACAAGTCATCCAGAAACAATTGGATGAGACAGCTGTCATCGGGAAGAGGAGAATAGAGATCTGAAGGTGACCTTCAATGAATGGAGCAGTAAGAACGGTATCCTTCTGAACAAGATCAAAGAGATGGTTAATGACCTTCAGAAGTCTAGGCCTTCACCCTGCAGTCAACACATGGTGGAACTAAGTTCTCAGCAGGCTGGGCTGACCTGACCAACCTATCTGGATGTGCAGGTTTGGGCTGAAAAGACTCGGGTTGAGCCTTGGCATTCTTCATGAAAACACATCTTCTTGCTGGTTGTACTGTGTGTTGTTTATTGTGAAATGCACTGAATCAGTGTTGTTCACTTTGGTGATGATTTCTATAAATTCTGAAATAGAAGCCATCAGCCTTTTATTTGCTTCAACTGCCGAACTGACCTGGTTTATATCTGAGATAGGCGTCTATATGGGACAAATCTAATGCTCAGCAAATTTGGAAAATACTCTCAAATCCTTCTGTTCTTACTGATTAAAAGAGTAAGAATAGAAGGAAAGAGCCAGATCCGGAGCCTGTATATAGGCTCCAGCTCTTTCCTTGGGTCAGTTAGGGCTGAGGCCACATTTGGGCTGAGAATTAATGCGCATGAGTCAGGCAGTGCCAGGTCCGGGCTTCAACACCCTATGTATAAGTTAGTTCAGCAATAATATAGGATGGCCTCTACATGGTTCTCATGCCTGTCTGTATGTCTGGTCAAATTTGACATCACGACATTTTGGTTGGTAGAGACACAATGACAGGTACAAAACCTGTGCATTTCATTTGTAAAACCCAAACCTGCATGTGACAGATTTCCACTGGACGTTTCCTGAGAGTGTCCTGAGTGTGTTTCTGCTCTTAGGTGCAAAATGAGACTTCAAAACCTCTCTTCATGTGTGTTGTGGTTTATTGATTCACCACCTGTTTGATTTACCAGCTAGTCGATGTATGGTAACTATGTTCATGATTTATGTTAGACGGATCTATGTGTAACCTGACCAGGTCAAGGTGCAGTGTGCATGCGCATTCTTCAGTGAAGCATTATGGCTCAGTAAAAAAGCAATGAACAACATATCGGCCTCCCTCCCGTTAATGTATCACATGTGTGATGCATTGTGCATATGATGCAGAGCTGCCACTCACACACAGGGTTAGTGAGAGAGGTGGAAAAGAGAGGTTTCCTCTTCAGTGAAAATGCATCATTCATGATCACATGTCTTCATCAGAGAAATAGTTGGTAAAATGAAATGAACATCTGTTTTTAAAAGCAAGGGCAGAAGCAAGAAAATCTTATCAATACTCCAGTCTGAGCAATGAAAATGGAGGGTAAGGATAAGTGAGTGAGTGTCAGAGCCATGATCCAGGATGAAAGAAGAAGAATCCCTGAATAAATATATAAGAAAGATGGCCTCTTCCCTGGGATGAACTGCCAGAGCGTGCCTGAGGCAGCAGAAGGCAGGGGTGATGAGGAGGCATAAAATCATCATGGACCCTCCACTGGATGTATGATGTTACAGCTATAGGTGTTGTACCTTGTGTATGTGTCTGTGTATGCTGTTTCCCCAGGTACCGCCCCTCCTGAACCTACTGACGGAGCGCACCGGACCCCGATCGCTCATTAGGCCTCCGTATAAAAGCTGGAGGCAGAGGTGCAGCGGGGCCAATGGGCCAGTGGACAGCCGGTGAGTGTGCGCGTGTGTTCCTGTCAGTTTTGTTCTTTCGCAGGGATGCCGATATTGTTAAGTTTTTCTTGTGTTTCTTTGTTGCTCCGGAGGCTTTGAGTTGGATTGACTAATAAAACTGGCCTATTCATGTTTCCCTGGTTGTCTGACATTCCTGCATTCATCCATGTTACTCCCTTCTTCCCTCGACCTCCTGGGGTTGTAACACATGGGCAGGTAGAGGAAGGGGCCAACATGAAGAGATCCTACTAGTGGCTAGAAAAGGCTGACCTGTAGCTACAGCCCTGATTGTAGCAGCACATAAACAAGCCCCCGATTTAAAGAGGCAGGAGTAGCAAAAGACAGGAGCCATGCTGCAGACTATGAAAAGATGTCCCTGAGTACAGCGCATACTAACATACTAGATTCAGACTGGGATAGTGAACACAGAGATGCAAAAGCTGGTGCCTGAGATATGCGAATGGATGTACAGAAAATCTTCACAGTGATAAGATTATTTTAAAACAGAAATGTGTTCTTAACCTCCTGAGCAGTTCACTGGTCTCTGACATGTCTCTGTCAAATGAGCAAATGAGTGTCAACGCCTGCAGGTGCCTCTGGGTTAATGTGCTGATGAGTCTCACAGGATGATTGAGTGATGGACAGTGTTAATAGTAAGTTGTAGGCCAGTTCATTCATATGGTTGCCATCAGTTAAAAATTATACAGGCAGAGAATGCTCTGAACAAAAATGACAGGAAGTAACTGCTGCTCAATTAGTCCTGTGTGTAGAAGTCAAGAGTTGTGTCCAAAATCACATACTACTCACTGTGTAGTGGACTATATAGTGACTACGCCATTTTGTAGTGATGTCTGAATATTAAGTGAGAATTAACATTCCCTATATAGTGGACTCATTGTATCCCACGAAATGTAGTGACCAGCCAACGGTCACTAACCAGGCAATATATCCCATAATGCATTGTGGTCGCGGATCGTTGTCATGATTGCGGTCAGCGTTGATCTGGAACGTTTTAATTAAGCAATGTAATAACGTAATTTATGGCTCGGCAGAGTGTCTGAAAGTGTTTTTTCATTTTACCAGTGAGCTCACTATATAGCCATCTATATATTGAGTATAGGGAGTAGTGAATGAGTCAGTGATTTCGGACACAGCCAAGGTTTTGAACCTACCTCTGTTTCTTATGTTGCTTCAAAAAGCAACATAAGTATAAGTGCAGGTTCCTTTTCACTTATTTTGCACAACCTGCAAGTTACAGCGTGTTCCACCTTGTGTCTGCCTGAGATAGTTGGTGGTAGTATATTAAACACTGAACTAGATGATTTTCATAAACTGATACCTCACAATCAGGTACAATACTGTAAAGCATCCCATGTTATAAGACCATAGAAGGATTTTACATATAAAAGAAAACTATGATTTGGATAATTTACAAATCAAATGACAGATACTTGGTTAAAATATTACTAATATTACCCCTAACCCTATTACAAAGAAATGGGGAAAAGAGGACCCCCTACTCAGGATCATGGATGTAGATTGTAAAGGAAATCTACATAATGGAAAAGATGAAGAGTAGAGGAAGTTCAGCTCAAAGAAAAATGGATGAAATGGACAAGATAAAAGACAGAACAGCGACAGAGACCAGAGGAAAGACTTGAGCGGCTAAAAGAAAACAGGAACAAGGACAGATTGCTACGACCGTAACTCCCACATGTTTGCGTTAGGTTTTGTACTCATTTGTCAATATGTTGGTTTTACACTTATATAAAGGAAAAGCTCTCAAAAAAACCTACAGTGACAAAAAAGATGAAACATATAAGGATAAAAATAAACTTGTGCATTAGCAGTGCTTCAAATCAATCTGCCTCTTGTAGCTTCACAGCTGGGTGAGTGCTGGTGCACTGTTCATTCACAGAGCTTAAGTGTGTGGTCACTGTGACATAGCTTTCAGCAGCACAGGGTCATTGTAAGTCCAAGAGTGGGTGCAGCAGGGAACTCACGCTCAATCACGTGTACACTTGTAAATTGGCACCACGATTTACACGTGTACAGGAGTGGCTTATGTGTGACTGGGGTGGGACCTTTTAACAAGGCTAAAAACACTTTAAATAAATATTTGAAGCCAGGGTCCTCTACCACTGCACATGGGCATAACCATAAGAATGTACAGTACATACCAATAGCTTCAGCTTTTACATATAAAGGCTGCTTAAAATGAGCTCGGATAGGTTGTGGAACTTCCTGTCACCAGGATTGGAGGGTGGGCGCTGCCATGTGTGGCTTTTTTCCACTCTGAGGTTTTCTCAACACGAATGCATGCACTGAATTGTAATCTCAGTGCTGTGATGCTTCGCTGGTACCATTTCAAAATCCTGCTGTTCCATGGAAGAATCCTGCTGCTGTGCTGTCAGTGTGACCCTCTTTAGTCTGTCCCACTGGGATGCAATATCGAACAGCTCACCACATAGTACGATTTAGAAATGCATACAACTTGTTCTTTCTTGTGCCGCTTTCTAGCTTTTATTGAAATCCTATAGACGCCCGAATCGCCACCAAACATTTAGTTTCAGTCGACCACGACAAATTCTTTTTCTCTAATTTGTCAGTCGCTGCCTTCTCCTCCTTCCTGCTCATCTTCACAGCCTAGAATACAACACGCCCACTGATTTTATCATGGTTCCCAGGGAAGAACCAACTATTTCTTGGTTCCCTTGAGAACCAACTTTTCAGGTTCCGAACCTGTTACTTTTTCAGTCTGAATGCGCCAGCCGGTTCAAAATTGGGTTTGGGAACTGGAACTGGCACGGAGCCCTGCCAGTGTGAATCCCCTATCAGGCTCTGTCAGGTTGGTTGGAGACTGTTGTTGAACGGACATTTTCAGGTTCTGTTGGGGCTCAGTCAGAGCTGTGACTGCATGGGCCACTTGAGGGCATTCACTAAGTTGTCCCTCACTCCTACTTTGTCCTGGCTGTGTGTTTTCTGCCATTGTCAGGTCTTCAGCTTTCAGAACACACTGCAATGTAATCACAATAGTGGTATTGTCACATTGTGTATATAAGGCTGTGATAAATCAGAATCTCTTTTTCTATCCACTTTTCTTTGACCTCAATGGAAAACATCACAAATCAAAGACAGATGTAAGAAGGACAGATACAAATTGAGCCATTAAAATTATAGTTACACTCAGTCAATTTCCTGACATGTCCTTATGTCTAGACTTTATTATTTTTTAATGATGATAATGTTATTAACTAACCCATTAATTAAATCCACTTGTTCTTCATGATGATGACTGACTGGATAGATCTGAAAACGAGGAAATCTGTATGTATGGATTCAGGCTTCAGCTGATTAGAGAAAGATTCAACTGTGGATCAAGATATAGACATAAAACAATTGTGAAACTACAGTGATGTGTCCCTTAAACTGCTGCAGCAGGTCAGTGTGTCTCTTTTAGTTCCAGTCATGTTTTTATTCCTGTGTCTTCTAAGAGCTTTCGATTTTTTTTTTCTTTCCCTGGATTCTGTCTCTGAGTTCTGCTTTGAGATCCACTGTTTTTCTTGATTATGTGTCTGGACAATATGGTTGTCTGCTCTTTGTAAGCCCCTGGCAAACTTGCTTCCAGAGTAGAACAACAACAACAACAACAACAAATCCATTGTTGGGCATGGTACTTTTAAAAAGTATTTAGTTAAAAAGTAATTGAGAGTTACTACATTTTAAAAGTAACTAATTACCAGGAAAAGTAACTACTGTGTTACTTTTTTTGTAATTAAACTCAACATTGAATATTTTAGATGAATGAAATTGACACTTAATAGAATAAATCATCATTGCTAACATTATTATTTATTATTTATATCTATATACTTTTCTACTTCTGACACAAAATCATCCATCAGCCAGTCCCAGCTGACATCGGGTGAAGGCAGGGTGGTGCTGTTGAGACAAACAGCATCACACACTCACATTCACACCTGCATCGAAAATGCAGCCTCTAAATAAGACATTATCTGCTGCCAAACTCGTTCATTTCACCAATATTTTGTTATGAATCTCCAGTACTATTCCCCTGTGAGTTCAGAGTGGTTCTGAGTTGCCTTGTTATTGTCATCTGGGCTTTTTTACAGGGGTTTTACTGAAGTCAACTACTTTGATGACGTCACTGCCGTACGCCACCGCACGGCAAAACGCTTATGAGTGTTGATTTTATGATGTTTGAATACTAGCAGGAACAATAGCCTTTTAACTTTTATTTTCTTAAAGACGTGTGTATTTATGTTTGTTATGTGAATAAGCAAAGATGGAAGATATCAAAACGAACTGCTAAGATTTACTGATGCTGCATAGTTTAAAGAACCAATATGGACTTAACACTACACTAAACTATACACTGGTTGTTCTTTTTTATGGTTGACTTCTGAGAGGAGACGATGGCAGCTTGAGGTCGTTTCAGTGCGTGAGAGGCAGTCCGATTGCTAGTACACCTTCAACTGGAGCCACTCCGTGGATAGGGATGCAACAGCTTCAGCCTCCAGATTTGATAATAAAACATTAAAAATGGGCCTCTAATATACATAATATATACATAACCCATAATGTTGGTAAACTTTGTCATATTTGATGAAGGAGCTGCCTTTCACTGTCAAAATTCTGGATACACTTTCACATTCATGTGTGCCCAAACCCCTGACTCCTCTGTCCACAGTTCAGACACTGAAAAAACCTCTGTTGCAGCTTTTTTTCTCCCCTCTACTTTTTGAGCTTTCAGCTCCACTGTCTTCTTTCTGTTCTCCTTATCTTCTTTTTAATCTTTTTAATCCCCTCTTCCTCCTCCGCATCTTTAATCTGCTGGTGTCTGTGATTAGTAATTTATTATTATCTAAGTGAATATTTAAAATTTATTAGCTCGAATGAGAAGAGTTCTTGTTTTTGTGCCTCTGCACGAGTCATTATGTTTTTGGTTGTCTAATCCTTGAGGATGGTTGGATGGCTGGTCAAGGTTGAGGTTGAGGAGTTGGAGGATCTTTCTGGACAGAGATCTCAGATGTTATGATAGTTCAAATATCTTTGAAAACCAGTTCATCTTGAAGCTATGATCAGCAGCACCTCTACAGTCCTTCATACTGACTTTTCAATATCATTTTGCTGCCACCACACCTAAAGAGCATTCTTTGTGGCACATTAAGACAAAGGAAAGGAAATGAAAAGCTTTCCATCAAGTACAGTTCACTGCCCGCCTCCAGATTCAAACAGTTGCAGTGTGGAGCAGATGTTAGCCTCAGCAGCATCAAGAGCAATAATGCAATAAGCCTGAAAGTGTATGCTGCTGTTCCAGATGATGCTCAGGGTCAGGCACAAGTGTAGCATCAAATTCCCTGCCATGGCAACAACAGCTCAGAGTTGGATGTGGTGCTACATAGTTTTTTGTCTCTTATTTCACTTTAAGGTGGACCACAATGGATCATGCATAATGAAACACAATGATGCACATGTGTTTATATCCATTTTAGATGGTGAGGACCACAGAGAGAAACCCACTCAAATCCACTCTGTGTTCCTAATCGCCCAGGAAAGTTACATAGTGCAGTTGTAGTCGGGCTGCAGCAACCATTTTTCTACCACTTAAAGAGTTTAGAAACATTAGTTTAAGGTTGAAAAACTACATAGTGTCGCTTTAGAGCACACATGCATTTCTGTTTGTGGAGAGAAACAGTGAAATACTCTAAAAGCCTCTCACACACCAAATTATTCTCACATGAAAGCACAAGGCATGAGATTACTGTCAAGACACATGTACAGATATAAATGTCAAATCATTCTGCCTAATGAGATCAGTGTTGTAATTAACCCTATCCAATGGTGGCTGTCCTCTCATAGGTCATTTGTGCACAGGCTCTTATGACCCATAGTTACGATTTGTTGCTAGGTGCAGCCAGTGGTGGTTGTTAATATGGCAAGGAAAAGGAAGAAGCGCAATGATGCAGTTTAAAGAGAGACAAAGTCCAGGGGGAGGTTGTGGTGAATGGACAAATATGATACAAAAGAGTGATTTCTATTTGGAAATAGTAAAAACAAAAGTACTTCTTTTAACCCAAATCAAATTTTCCTAAGCCTTTAGTTTATGTACTGAAATAAAACCAAACCATGACTGTTGTTATGAAGTACCCGTGGTGACAAATTGTAGATATAATGCTCTGTAATGTGTTTGTCATTGTTACCATGACATCCAAGGTCCGATACACCTGCTGTAGGGGTTGCTATATCAGGATACACTACCATGAGTCATGTCAGTGGGTTAACAGAAAAATGACCTGTGTGGTTGTTTGGGTTGGAGGAGTTGAATGACAGTGTTGTTGCTGCCATGTCTATTAAAAACTACAGTATTAGACTGTACACTATGAGGTTAATCAGATTAAACCAGCATACTGAGTTTACTACAGGTGAGAAGCAGGGCTATATTGTAAACAGTGTGATTGCTCAGTAAAAAAAAGGATCCCCGCCTACACTTCAACCCTTTCACTGATGACTGTGCCTTTCTTAAATCATACAAAAACTTCCTGTATTCAACCTTTTGAATCTATTTGCTCATTTGTTGAGTAATGGCATCCACATCTGGTATACACCAGAGGCCCTTTTATTTATTTATTGTAGTACCCTTTCAAAGTTGCTTTCACTTCATGTACAGCTGACCTTACATTACACATCACAGGCCTCGGGACTTTGTAGTATAAGCTTTTGTTCTGCAGAGGATCATAAGAATTACTTTGTTTTGTACATTTAATAAGCCATTATTAGTGATAGAGTTTAAATGGTGAATAGTGTTATACAGTAGCACTCCATTTCATGTGGGCCACATGGAGAGAGGACAGTGTTTGGGACTTGCTGGTCTTTGTGAAAGCATTTAATGTTGCAGCAGGGGTCTGATTTAACCAGCTGATTGCACAAATGATTTTACAGTCCATTTAGCTCACAGTATGATCACTGCTGGAAAGAAAGGGTCTTTCAAGAGAAAAAAGGGTCGCTTTTTCTTTACCAGATGCTAAGTAGCCTGTAAGCTCTGCTTGAAGCCACTGAAGTCGTGTCTTGCTGAAGTAGAAAGGCTGAGCTCCTCCAGACAGACTATTTACTATCTATGGAAACATCCTGCCTGGCTGTGCCCTCAGATACAAGACAAGGCCTAATTTAGTTCCACTTTATTCAGTGTTTTTGACATCAGTGTGTTAGATCTCAGATCTTACCAACAACCCTTCTTCTCTCTGGTAAAGTCCTCTCCTTTTTTTTTTTTTTTTTTTAACTGTTTTAAGTCCAGTCTGAACACTGAGCACACCCTAAGGACATCATTCAACACAAATTAATACTTCTTTATCAGTGGTAGCTGCTGGTCTTTCAAAGAGGGGGAGCTCATTTCTGGCCTACTTGTATGAATGAATTAACAAACTAACAAAACTATATTAAACTGGAACGAGAATAATGTTAAACTGAAACAAAGAATTGGAAATGGGCTGGTGCGCCAAGCAAGAAATGAGCTGCAGTTTGTCTCTTAACTTCGCTTCTAAAATCCATAATGGGACTGAACCCAATAATCCTCCAGTGCAGGTGCATGTTTCAAAACAGATGTCAATCAAACAGGGATTCAGCCTTTAGACAGATCCTCCAATCACCAAGCCCAGGCCCGCCCACTGCTCCATTCACTCCCAGAGATGCTGACTGTCCATGGGAGGGACAAAACTGCAGCATTTATCCAATGATGTCTAGTTTCACTACAGTGAAAAAAAATACTGGAATGTATGCAGTGCAGGAATGTATGACTGTGCATTCACACCAAAAGCGTCATGAGTTCCTGCAGATGATCTGGTCACTGGCATCACGCTCTGGCAGGCGCTTGCAGAAGGCGGCCAAAGGGGTGGGACTTTCAAACTGCGTCGTAGATAGGTTCTTTCTCCTGCTGTGAGAACCCCTGTCTGCAATTGGCTACTGCTTCGGCGGCAGTGCTGCTCATTAGCATAAAACTGAGCTTCTCTCAGCTTCAATTTGATGCTCTGCACGTTTGCAACACGATATAAGTAGCTTATTGCAGTCAACCTGCAATAAGTAGCTCATTCTGAACGAACATATTGAAATGTAAACAGTTCATATTTGACCATTTATTTTTTGACATTTTAGAGGAAACAACACATGGAGGATAGGCCTAGCACAAAGACTCTGCCCGAAAGCAATTCTTCGCTCATCACAGTCAGTAAAATTCAAAACTCAGCATTGTGGGATTGTTAGCAGAAAGAAATGTATACAACTTTTTCATTATGTGTTCAGCATGACTAAATAGAAGATAGAGTGAGAGACAGAGAGCGAGAGAGAAGGTCATCTCGAAACCTTCATGCTTAAACAGACTCCCACTAAGGAAACCCCGTCCTTTAATTAGAAGGGACGGGGAAGATAATCAGCGTGAACTGTGAATTTTTACTGGTACCATGACTTTCTCCTGATCATGTCTCGATTTAGAATTTTGCATAGAGGACAAGCCAAGGGACTGTGATCTGAATCCTCAGCAGCTGAACAAAGCAGTTATTGCTGATTAAATTGAGGAACTGTTACAATGTGCTAATTGTTGAGCTTAACAGTTGCTGGTAGCAGATTTTGTCACCATCAGGCCAGAGCGCAAAACAAAATGTCTAGTCCAACATCAGCCTGAGTCTGGCCCATACACCTCCACAGCAGACAGCCCTCTGACAGCCAGAACATTTTCTGTGTGCACGTGTGTGTGTGCCAAAATTGGTCCAGATGTGGAAGCCAGTCCTGCTGTGCCAGACTTGGGCTGTGGAATACAGGCAGAGATAAACAGGCATATTGCTCAAGTATAGGCTGGATTAATTCCTGGCTTCAGCTCTTTACCCAACAACTGACTGATGGTGACTTATGGTAGTATCCATCTTTTCAGCTGACTCTTGGCAAGAAGGCAAATAATAATAACTCCCTAAAATGTCAAATCATTCTTTTAATAGAGCAGGACACCAGGCTGCCCTTACACAAGCAGAATTTAATTAAGTAGTCAACATAATATATATGTCTAACTGGACTGAGGGTGGAACACTGTAATTGGTGTTGTTTCACACATCACAAGACTCACAAGACCCTGGTTTGACACAGCTCCCTCACCAGGGCTGGAGTGAGAAATAAAACCAGCCCAGGACGTCTGACTCAGACTGACCCACTCGAACCCATCTGCAGTCACACCATCACTTCAGCTCATGTCACATTTTCCAAAAACCATTGGGTTCTCCTGGCTGTCTTCTTCAGCAGGTGTTTTGCCGTGTGTTGTGTTTGCTGTTTCTTCTGTGTGTCTTGTTTTGGGCTCTCATTGTGCGGCTCTCTCGTTCCTGGGAGACTCCTCCTATTCTAGGCAGCTGACTTGCTGCACCTCGGAGGAAAGGCATGAAAGCCAGACTTCCTTAGCCTTGTCTCTCTCTCTCTCTCTTCCCCTGAACAGCTGAGCACCAGACGGCCTCTTTACTTCTTTTGTGTTTGTCACCAGACAACACAGGCCACACACTTGGATTTCCTTGCATCCACACATCCATGACGAACTGAAGCTGACAACTCACATCCCCATTTGTTCTGTTGACTGAAGCCTGCCCTGTGAGCCTCCCCCTGCTGTTGTGGCCTGAATGAGCTGGTGGTGACCAATGTAATAAAGTCTAATTAATGTGACACACATGCAGCTTTAATTCAGGTCTATGGAAAAACAGAAATTACAATAGAGTAGCACCAGTCTAAGAAATAATACAACTCTGAGAGAGATTAAAATTCAGTGAATACAACATCAGACACATTTTAATTTTAGTGCCATTTTCTTTTTTCACTCAATCTCTGGGATGAAACTGTCGATATAAACTGATGGCACAACTTTGTGAACAGAACATTTAAACTGGGCCCCTCCTCTCGGGCTCAACTCTGCAGCCTTCTGCCCCTGACAGCAGCAGCAGCAGCAGCAGTTGTCAGGACTGCAAAGAAAAGGAAATACAGTCTACACTACGCTATGAAATAATAATGTAGCATTACGAGTTTTTACCAGAGTTTTTTTCGAGGAAAATGCATAGCCAGAACTAAATTCTAGTGATTTCAAAAGTGCACATTTAGTGCAGGTACTCCCGTCAACAAACAAGTAACTACAGCACTGCCCTAGGTGTGCACTGTGTCACTCCACCCAGTGGATTTACTCAAGAAAGTAGTCCCGAGTATTTGCTTAATGTGTCGTAATGTTAAATAATTAAATGTTATTATTTCATAGCGTGGTGAATGTGCAGGTCACAACTTGCGCACCAGAGCATTTTGGAGTTGTTGGATTGTGTATTTGTGGAAAACCGGAAGTTCCATGAGCCTCCGTAGTGTAAGCTGAGCAGCTCGCATCTCCTTCCTGCCAATCTCAAAACAGCTCGCAGTGACAAATAAAGGTAACGAACCTAGACTAACTAAGACTAAAGGGATTATGGCAGTGGGCAAATTTGTCAAAAATGTTGAACTATCCCTTTAATATATTTTGCTGCTCAGGATAAACAGAACAGGGAATTATATTATAGGACAATGAGAGACTAATGCTAATGATAAACAAAATAATTCCCCAACTAACTTAAATGAGCAATGAGCAATTATTGCTGTATCTGTTGTGCTCTGGGACAAAATAGCCACATAAATTTTCCTGTGAAAACAAGAGAAAAGTCAAATTATTTGTGATCATATAGTGAATTAATCATCTAAAAGTAGAAAGGTAGGTCTATGGTCTAGGTTTGGGGTCAGTTGCAACGTCTGAATTCTTCTATTCAAATAAATATTGTGATTGATATGTCACATGTAACGGTCTTTAAATGGTATGGGTAATTAGCGGACACATGCATGTTTAATATATAAAGGTTTGGTGTGCCTGAGTAACTGAGAGTAATCAATCTCCCCTATCCATGAGAGAATGAGAGCACTGTTACAGTTTCATAATGAAAGGAGAATATTTTACAACGACTGTGTGACTGAACAGAAGGAGCATGGTGGGGGAGGTCGATGTGGCTGATCACCACAACACAACACAGCTGCGATGTGTAACACACCTCTTTACTCTCTCTCTCTCTTTTCTTTTGGTTTTACACATAGAGCCATCCACCCAGATTGCATCAGCCCATTGGGAAAAGTCTCAGTTTCCCCAATGGCCTCTCTCTGCCATTTTTGCTTACCCTATGCACATCAGCAGAAATTTATGAATTTATGAATTATGGAAATTCACGCACACACAAACCTAAAGGCTTTCTGACTGGATGCAGAGCGACCAACAATTCATCATCATCCTCATTAAAAATGACATTCAGACCATTATTTTACAAGCAAAATGGCAAAGAAATGACTTAGGCTATTGCATGTTATACTACTACCACTGTGCCATATACATTTTTTATGAGAACATACAAATACACTGAAGGATTCAGAAATAAGAGAATCTGAGAATGGAAAACAAATTAATGACCAATTTGTGCAGCAGTAGGTGATGCCTATGAGAGCATCTCAGGTAAACTCATCTGGATGGAGAGAGGAGAGAGGAGACCGAGGCAGCCACAGCGATGTCTCATTAACTGGAGTATGCATGAGACAAAATCTCCAAAATCTAACTATGTGCAGACCCAGCGGGCTGAGGTGTGCTCTTATTAG
This sequence comes from Selene dorsalis, assembly GCA_900303245.1. NCBI lineage: Eukaryota > Metazoa > Chordata > Actinopteri > Carangiformes > Carangidae > Selene > Selene dorsalis. Next base: position 24,590 of record OMNW01000980.1, on the reverse strand, counting down.
AGGGAGGTGTTCACACAGTAAAGTCCAGAAGGCTGGTAGACTTCCCAAAACCATGCAACGTGACAAGTGGCAACGGGAGCAGTACCCATTTGGCTCACAAGAGGTTCAACACTAAAATGGAACGAGCCAATCAAAGCCAGCGCAAGTATCAAATATTAAGCTCTTCCCAGAGGGGAGGACTCCAGTACAGATAGTACTGTCTGCAGACTATACAGACCCACATTCAATATTCAAAAGCAATCTCTCATTCTGATTAGGGTTTAGAGTAATGGAAACATGCAATAGGGGCACCATGAATACTGCAGTAAACCAGTTTTATTGAAGGCGTGACATTATTTCACAATGCAAGTAGATTAGAGTGCAGTCAAGGTAAAGTGAGCTTGTCTTAGTATAATTCATCCAAAGAGACAACCTTCAGTCTTGACTGAAAGAAATTTCATATGCGTGCACATACAAGAGACTCATCTTTCTTCTTTTTCCTGAACGCGCTGCCTCGAGGAAAATTCTTTTCTTTTTCTAATAACTTGGGACTCATTACATTTCTCTCCCCACAGTAACTGCTGAGATTACCGGGGGAAACAGCCACACTGTTCCTACAGGGCTTGAAAGGTAAATAAAGTATATGAGCAGCTCAGTGAGTACAGTAGAGCAGTGCTGTGCTATGCCATGCCAACAGCTCTTTGAGGCTTCTTAGTCACACTGGTGCTTTGGGGTAAATGCTAACATCAGCATGCCAGAGCCATATGCAGATCAGCTTTAGCTCTGTGTGAGAAATTGCACCATTTTGCCAGTCTGGTGGCAGAGCAGGGGAGGCAGTACAAAGGGCTGTGGCAGAGAAGAGAAGCGACCGGCACACACACTTTGGCTGCAATTCAATGCAAAAACCATTCAGTGTGTTGTTAGCCATTCATACATGCACAAAAGATAAGATAGTTAACATCCCACTAACTTTCCAAATCCTCACTTATAATATTATGAACTACATGCTGTCTTTTCAAATTCATAGACAACTCCTGCGAGTGTAGCTCCCGGCACTCTTTCGGTCATGTCTTGTTTGTTTGTTCCATTTCCTGTTTAATTTTGTTACTCACCTCTCCTCCCGTTTCAGATTCCCACTTCCTGTCTTCTGGTGCCTTTGTGCACTCGTGTGATTTTCTGCCCTGCCCTGCCCTGATTTGTTTCACCTGTGTCCTATCATCCCTGCCTCCCTTGTGTGCTCTCAGACTACGTTTACATGTGGCTGGCCATTTTCATAAACGGACATTTCACCTTTCCGTTTACAAAAATAACATCGTGCACACCTGTCCGTTTACAGCAGGCATGTCCAAACTATTCCTCAAAGGGCCGTGTGGCTGCAGGTTTTTGTTCCAACCAGTCAAGAGCACAGAGTTTGACCAATCAACTGTCTGAAGACTGAGATCAGCTGATTAACTGAGTCATGTCTGGTGTGCTGCTGCTCGGTTGGAACAAAAACCTGCAGCCACTTGGCCCTTTGTGGAATAGTTTGGACATCCCTCGTTTACAGAAAGGTTTTCGTTTATACTAACCCGTGTATATACCGTCATGAGCAGGCCAAACCTGTAGGTGTCAGTGTAACGAGAAGCTCAAGCCCACCTTAGCCAATCAGAATCCCAAAAACAGCATCATCAGCAACGTCACTTCCTCTTTTGAAAAAAACAAAATCTCCACTCTGGCTGGTGTTTTTAAAACAAATCGTTTTCAGAGGCAAATTCTCAGTTTGCGTGTAAATGAAGGAAAAACAAACCAAGGGAAATGTCTCCCTTGGTTTGTTTTTCAAAATAACCATGTATGTGTAAACAGGGCCCCAGTCTCCTGTGCCAGTCAAGCGTTCCAGCTTTTTTCCTAGTGTGTTTTTGGTGTTTCTGGTTTTGATCTCTGCTCTACCTTCCACGCTGAAGCTCACAGGAAGGGCACAGCAATCATATCCACCCTCATCCACACCCAACTATCATATTGAGGAAAAAAGAAAAGAAAAGAATTAAATCAACAGGGTGGGTCCAGAGACAAACAATTCTTAAATAATATACAGGAAATAATAAACTGGCATCTAGACAATTAAAGATGCCTGCTTAAGGATCATTAAAATTAAAATTAAATTGGACTCTATGAATTAAACAAAGAAAAACAACTAACTACAAAAGAAAAGTCAGGTGCAAAAAACAACACACACACAAAATAAACAAAGAACTGAATAAGATAAAAAAATATATATATATAGTTACTATGAAGTAAAACTGTAGTAAGCATTTGTAGGAACAGAGCAGCAGTAGGAGGTAGAAGACCTGGAAAGGGTCACTCAGTGGTCCAGTGTTACACTCCATGCCTGTTTTCCTGCCTTTACACACGTGTGTCGGGCTCCAAAGCTCCTTTACAGTCCTGTGTACGTGTAGCAGACACTCCACCCTGGTGTCAGTCAAAAGGCAAGGCAAGGTAGGTTTATTTTTACAGGCCATTTGTACAAACAGTTTATCTCAAGGGGCTTTACACAGCATCATGACAACATCCTCTGCCCTTAGACAATCACATCCACTGAGGAAAAACTCCCAAGAAAAAACAGGAGAAACCTCAGGGTGAGCAACAGAGGAGGGATCCCTCACCCAGGACGGGCAGACATGCAATATTGTGTAAGGACAGGAAAACAGTTTACAACAGGGAATATGGAAAACATGGAAATGGGATCAGTCAGTTTACAAGAGCTCATGAAGACAGCTTCTGGTGGGCAGGCTGGGTCATATACAGGGAGAGCAGACCAGCTTAATGGGAATACTGGTGGGCTATTAAAGCCATTAAAGAGATCATAATGAGGATGTGTAGAGTTTATGGACTCATTCTGCCCACCCACCATCAAACTATCACATGGACAGGAAACAGCAGCAGAGGATTTTCTCTTAGAAAACAAACAGCTATTAGCACATCACAGAGATAGTTGAACTGATGACAGGTCAGATGGTCAAGTCCAGACTATCGGCTCAGTGGACCTGATGCAAGTGAGAGTGACACCAAAATGACTTCGATTACCCTGAGGGTGTGATTTTGTCTGACATAAGCATGCACAAATGTTTCCCTCTCTTTTCTCTCCCTCTTTAGATAACAGAATAAGATATCCCCAGCCACAGGCAAATCATGCTGGAAACACCATTTCTCCCCCTTCAGGCATGTTTCTGAAATACGATAATATGAAATGTCCAGCTTTTTCAAATTATGTGATTCAAAGTCAGTCTTCAGGTTTTTCCTTAAAGCCTTTTAATGTTTGTTTTTTCCTCTGTTTTTCAGAGTTCAGTTTTCTGTCGTTGTTTTGAGGATGAGAGCAAGGATGACTGACAGTGAAGAACATATCATAAAACAACAGTAACAAAAAAGAAAATTTAAATTAAATACTATTGTAAGACTTTAGATTTTTTTATGCCAGAGTGGACCCTTTTTCATCTGCACTGCATATTTACTAGATTTATACAACTTACAAAGCTAATGCTTCACTTTTTCAGTTCAGGTTTTATTTTTGATGTCCATATTAAATGTCACAAATGTTCCAGCTCCAGAGGAAGGTGGTGAGGGAGGGTTTTTTGCAAAACAGCTTTTTGAACTTTTTGTAGATAATGACTCAGTCCTCTGAGGTGTGCACCTGCCGCCAGACAAACAAAACCACCCAGATCACTCAGCACATAGCTTTTGGGGATTTGTCCACGCTGTCATTTTGTACTTATTCTCCCTTTTGTGTTGATCCTCTGTTCTTTTTGTCCATTTGTCTTTTGTTCTTTCTAGAGCCACACTCCTAGTAACTATTTCTTCATCTGCCAGTTGGTCAAAACTTTTATTTTACATCCCAACTGAATCAGAAGACATGCCTCAGAATATTTAAGGTTATGGTTAGTTATCTGATAAACATTAAAAAAACATAATCAATGCTTTGCATCAACTGGCAAATGGATAAGCAGATGACACGATCCGTCCCCAACCGCCTGCAGGGTCAACAGTCAACGGCACCACAGAGAAAGCCTGCTGACACACTGGCCAGCACTGAGCAGCTGAAGGAACTGGTGGAGCTAGTTGCCCGGTAACTACCGGTCATCTCCAGGGAAACCACCCCAGAGTCCATTGTGAAGAAGTTTGCGGCTTGAGACTGAGACTCCTGTAGGTTCTGACCAGTAAAATCGGCAGCTACGGCCCCACTCACAGCCGACTCAAGCTCATCCTCTGCTCATTACTGGGTTCATGTCAGGATAAAAATAGTATTTTATGCATCAAATGTCTCTGTAGTCATATATGAAGTACTCTAATCACGTTCTTTCCCACTAATGCCCCCAACCAACACAGTTTATTTCATTAGCTATTGATTAGATTAAAACCTTTTTTTTCTTTGTTCCACTTTTCATCTTGGTTATTATCAGTCATTGTGTTTACCCTTCATAATCCAGAGGTTCATACACTTTTTATTCATCCCCATTGTCCCTTTGTCTTCCTAATGATGGTGATCCATTGAGTCAATAAAGCACAGCTTCTGAATGGTTCCATTGTATTAATATAATATATCTTCAGCCTGCTCATTATAGCAGTAAGCAGACTCAAGCATCTTCTGTGCAGATGTTGTGAGTCCAGTAATCCTTGTCGTTTGACTGACTTTGTACACCATCCTTGTCTTATTGGACCTTCAGTAAGTGTGTGATTTTGAAACTATATATTTGTAACTAAAACGATGAATGAGTCAAACCTGTAAAATCACCCTCCATCTTCTTCTCATCTCTGGAGACACATAACCTACTTATCCATCGTCATAAAACATTTGTTTGCTTATTTGGCTCCACCACTGGATCCATTCAGCAACACGATTCCCTGTTGTAGCTCATCAACCTTAATGTTTGATATGTTGTTTGCTTCACTGCCCACCACAGCCCGTTGAATGGTTATCTGAGTGACTGGTAGCTTCTCTGTCAGCTCCAACCAGTCAGGCCTCTCTCCGCTGACCTCGCTCATCAGCATGGTGGTGGCATCTTCTCTGTTTTTCATTCAGAGAGGAAAAAAAGACAATTCAGTTCACCTTGGTCCCTCCAGAAAAACAACACCATTCTGAAGTTTGATGTAAACGTTACCTGCAGTGTCTGTATCAGCTGGTAAATGAGAGATAGTGTATTCAATACGAAACAAAACAAATTCAGATTCAAATTTTACAATTCAGATACGGGACTTTGTCGAACAAATCATAAATTATTCTTTGTTTACTCTGAAACAGCAGACGGTCCTTCTACATGCCCATCAGTCTAATTAAGTGGTGGACAATGGTGGAAAACAGTTGTATTTCAGCCTGATGAACTCCCATCATGTCTAGTGTTTATAATAAGAGCCAGAGTTAGCTCCAGGAGATTAAAAGACTTTGTTTCCATCATTTCAAGACAGATTAATTATAAAATTAAATCTGACAGGAGACGTCTAATGAGTGAAGAAGTTCTCTTTGCATACAGAGATGTGTTTGAATTGCCCGTTAATTACTTGCATAATCTCACTGCGTTACACGTTTTTTATTTTACAGAGAGTTTCATCAGCAGGAATGAACGGAACTTTATTGCCACTGTCAAAGTTCACGGCTTTGCTCGGTGAATATTGCTTTTGCTGAAGCCGCCTTTGGCTACAAAAGCCTTCCTTTTTAAACTGTTTTTCCTCTCCTCCCTTCAGAGGAGATATTTAAAATGAATAATGCTCGGGTTGAGACAGATGCCAGGGTTAGATCTGCTCTGGGTTATCCCTGCCACCTGCAGCGCTTGATGTCTGTTCCAAAGAGGTCTCTGTATCTTCTGCTCTCATAGGTGGGGGATGAGACAGACTGCAGCCAGGCCTGCCAAGCCAGTGGCATGAGGGCAGCAGAGCCTGCCAAGGCCGGGGCGACCCCTCTGCTCATTCAAAGTTAAACACATAATAGTCTGAGTGATAAATGAAGATGAAAGGAATTTTATATCCAGTGAAGATAAAACATAAGTTCAAAATGTTATTAATTTAAGATATTTATAGGAGGAAATATTTTGTAGGAGGATAAGGTTTTTTCTTTTTTGCATGAAAAACTCACTGCACTAACTTTCTTTATTGATTTTTTAGCCACACCAACAAACTGAAATGTTTCATCAACTATTATATGGATTAGTTAAATAATAAACAATGAATAAAAGATAACAAGGATAAAGTACAGCTTCTTCCCATAGCGCCTTGCACTGCTGTGACTAATTGCTGCTTGATTTAACTGTGTGTGTCTTTCTTTTTATTCTTTTAGGTTATCTTAATTATTTATTATTATTATATGGTCTATTTATTATTATTCCAGAACATGCTCTTCAGCTGGGAGCAGCAAAGTCTGGTAGCTCTGACTTTTTACTCAACCATTGCTTTATTTTTGTTGTGTTTTTGTCGTATTTTGTCAACTACTGATGGATACTTCTGTGAGGAGAGGAGCTTCTTTCATCAGCAGATCTGGAGGATGCCACCCTGTTCCTGTTCCAGCTGAGATGAAGAGGTGTTTTCATGGTTGCCGTGCTGAAGGCTTGGAAGTGGAGATGTACTATTGGTCCTTTCTGATGTCAGTCATCATGGAAAATATCAACTCTCTGCCCAACAAGAGTAATAAAGAGCTGGAGATGTTGGTGAAGACTCAGAAAGTAGACATTTTTTCAAATCATAACAATACTTGTGTACATCCCATCCAATGGCTACTGCTGAAGATCAATCTAAAGTTCTCCATGAAGTCGTTGCTAGGATACAGACTAAACATCCTGAGGCACTTTTCATGATCAGGAGACTTCAGTCATGTTTCCCTGATGGATTCATTGAGGGATGTGGTGGAGAGATGAACACTGAGGGTGGTGGAGGCCATTCTGGCTCAGATCATCCACTTCATGACACCTTGATGGAGCAGGAAAGCAGCGGTGGTGGACAGCTCCTCTCTCTAGAAGATCCTTTGTAACTTTAGCCATCAGGCTTTTTTGATTCTTCTGCAAATGGTGATGAGCTGACAGACAAATGAATTTCCCTTTGGGGGTTAATACAGTCATTCGTATCGTATCTTTAAATGTCCTGTACGCTGCTGGACCTGTGTAACATTTTGTTCCTTCATGTCCTCAACATGTTGAATGACAATTAAACTTAACAGAGAACTGGCTGATGTGAAATCTTGTGCGCTCGGTTTTATTGACTCCACTGTCAACAACACACAGGGGAGTGGTGGTGTTTGATTCCCTGTGAGAAAGTAGCAGTTTATATAATTTCCATCATCATTAGACAAAGTTAACACTGTTCCTAATGTTGTAACCATGACAATGAAGATTGTCTAATGTTGAGGAATTACTTACTTTAATCCAAAGCACAATTCTTTCCTAAACCTAACCAAGCCTCGGCTTTTATTATAGAAACTATGGTAACAAAGTGTGTACACCCTCTTTGGTGTATTATAACCATGCCAACCAAAGTTCACTCTGCCTGCTGCTGCAGCCAGTTTTTTCAGGAGACATTCCTGTGGGTCATATCAGAGAGGTAAAAACAAATTTGCAGTCAGTGAAGTAAACAAAATGTGTTTACTGTTATTGAACTTATAATTCTAAGGCCAGGGTTTGAAATCTATCTTATTTCATGCTATTTCATATTAAGTTTTAGAAACAAACACCTAATACAAAAAAGTTGAGGGTCTCATTATAAAACTTTTCTGTATCAGGAGTTGTAACAGAGAGTGTTTTCCACTCTGAGGACCTCTGATGATTGACTTTAAGTAGGTCTACTAAACTTTAAAGACAAAAGTTCAAAATATCAATACACATTTGTGCAACAGTAATGAGGTAAGGCAACTTAAGGGCTACCCTGTAACTTCAGTTCAATAAGTACGTGCGTGTCACAACATTGCTGAATATCACAAATCCCGGTTACCATGGAGACCATAATTAAAGGATAATTCAAGCAGATCACATACAGTACATCCAGCGGTGCTGTAGCTGAGGGTGAAATCTGATGCAGGAACTAAAAATCAGAACCGACACCTCGGGCAACTTTGATCAGCACAAACAAATCTTGAGTTTTGTTATTCTCCAGCACATGCAACAGCTGGCTGCCAGAGGTTACAGGGCACTGGTTTAAAATGGGCGATAATCTAATAGGAGAATTCAGCAGTACATGTTTCTCCAGCCAGAGTCTGTTTGAAATGGCATCTGTGTTCCAGGCACTTTCTTCCCAGGGGGTTAAACACTGAGGAGCCACTATGAATGTGTTGGGTTTTTTTTTGTTGTTTTTGTGTTTTTGATTCCTCAGTCTCACTCCTTTGAGCAGCTGGTCTCTCTGCCTTTGCCAATGGAACTTGCTTCTTCTTCTTTCAGTCTCTCCCCCTCTCTCTCAGTTAATAAGAAAGTAAGAAACCCAGGCAAAGAAAGAACCAAATATATTTACACACTATAATTGCTCTTTGGCACTTGTAAAATACTATTTAAAAAGGGCTGTTAGGGTTAATAATGTTCTATCTCACACACCAACCCAACCAAGACACCTGCCTAATTGCCTCTAATACTGATTAGAGCACAACCTGCTCACTATTGACGCTTATTTAGCCAAATCAATTCCCATCCCACACACACAGTTCCTCCTCTCTCTGGGGTCTGTTATTTTTTCCTTCCATTCCTTCCACCAGCAAAGTAGAGTATGATGCCACACGTAAATCAAAGCTCTGTCGTCTGTTGCCTTCAGGTGCATCAACAATGGGAATGTGCTCTGTTGTTTTCTCCGTGTATATTCACAACATCAAATGCACCTCGAAGCACTCCTGTTACAAACAATTACATCACTTTCAGGAGCACAAATATTTCAGTGCTGCTGCTGATTGATTCTTCTATTCCAGCACCAAGCCGGCACGTCGCTATAAAACAGAATCAAATAGACTCTGTGTAGCCTACACTGGGGCCCTCTCTCCCCAGTCAACCATGGAGCAGACTGAGCGCCAACACTTGACTTCCAACTCCTTACCCTGTGCCTTTGAAATGAGGATGACCAGAGCTTTGAAACAGTGAGCAACAATGTTTTACCAACTTTCAAGGAGAACAAAATGATGCTAAAGTAGAGGTTAAGGTGCATTAGTCCTGGAGCTGTAAATACACGGCATGTCTAGAGCTCCTATAGGCCCAAAGTCAGCCACAGCATCAGTCACACCTTAGCTGCACTGCATTCAACATCTGACTGAAAGACGATATAAACAGAGCACAACATGTACTTGGGAGATTTATTTATTTAGATTTATAACTCATTTCTTCCCTCATAGTGCCTCCCCCATATATTTCATACACAGTTGTGAGTTCCAGCATTAGCTTCATGAGACAGATGCAGTTGATGAAAAAGAACAATATTGTTGTTTTACTCTCTCTGACTTTACATCTTTTTACAACCTGTCTCATTTCTTTTACTTTATAGACACAGAGGCAGCCCTTCCCCACAGTAAGGGTGTGACGGAAAGTTGCTGACTGTATGTTTATGACACAAACACAATGGTTTTCTTTCCTGTGTATAACACATTTGGTTGCTTCCTCATATTGCACCAAGTTTAGCCAACTTTCCAAATAAACTTTATAAATATTTAACCATGAACCTAGACAAATTGGACAATAAAGACTGAACTGTAACCAAAGGCTGAACGTTTTTGGAGCAGAAGTAACTGTTAATGGCTTGTCTGGGAATACTAGTGGAAATCTTCTATTGTAAATAACCTGTTAGTTAGGCCTATATTAAACTTAGTTAAGAGTTGTTACATTACATATATAAATTACATGTTAAATCTCACGCTTTTGGAGGTGACACGCGCTTTCACGTTCTGTCTCACGCTCTCACGCTACTCAAACAATTCTCACACCAAAAGCACACGCTTTGCTGCTCATGGTGTAGACTCTCAAATAAATCTGGTGTGTGATTGGTGTGTGATGCTTATCCTTGTGTTGACAGGATGGTGAAGGACACAGCCCAAAGCCTGCGAGGACTAGACAATCACAGCACAGTAGGGTGGGAGTTGATCTTCTGCAACCCCAAAACAGCAGCACGGTGTGTAGTGCCAACCATGGGCGTAGGAGACAAAAACTTCAGTAGGAGAGAGGGCTGTGTTTCTACGTCAGGTCTAAAATATATGCTACAGTACAGCAGGTGGGAGCAGAGAAAACACGGTGTGGAATTTCATTTCTATAGACTCTTTATAAGCAAGTCATGTGGAATGCATCTGAGAGGTGTGAGAAAGGAAGGAGCGAAAACCTGGTGTGGAGGTTGATTAATCAGGATATTCTACAGTGGAATGGATTTAACTAAAGGTGGTTTTAAAGTATCACCATGTGAAGAGAAAGTATTATTGGTCTTGAAAAGTGGGTGGGTCCGATGCTAATGATGTCAACACACAGCACCGACATGCACCTCTGAAGTCCTGCTCTTGGCACATCAAGCTAGAGTTCTAAACAGGCCTGAAAATTAAATCCTGACCCAGCCCAACCCACGGCCTGGACCCAACGCAGACCGACTCACTAGCAGGAATTCTCGGGCTGAATTTTCAAAGTTCTTTAAAA
>OMNW01000977.1:6724-19677 GCA_900303245.1 Selene dorsalis | reverse complement strand
CCCCCGCCCCCCCCCCCCCCCCCGGCTCACCTACTTCATTCTTACAGTATTTATAATATAGATTTCTTCATTAAATGTTTTGACACGTAACCTGACTGACACTTTCAGTAATTATGAAAAGAGCTGTGGGATCAAATCAGAGCTTCTTAAACCCCCCAGTGTGCATCCTGTATTTGCATGTGGCTGAGATTATTCAGTGGAAATCACAAAGTGACCACAGAAATCCCTCGGGTGTTACCCCAGGAGACAGGCTCTCTCCATCCCTGCAACAGGTGGTGTGTTGAAACCTGTCACAGCAGTGCAGGTGGCAGGTGCTGCTCTCGGCTACGATGCTGCTGGAATACCTCAAATCTCAAGCTGTCCACAGAAAATCTGATCAGTGGCAGCACATCAAAGAATATTTAAATCTATTTATCCCATCTAACAGATATTGATAAACCAAGCACAACAGTAGTATGGTGTAAGTTTTGGGTTTTCCATTTTATTTATGTAGCCATCTGCTACGTGTGTTTGCTATCATAAAATGTTCTTCATGTTTAAACAATATCTCACTTACCTCTTTCTGTGAGGCACCACAAACTAAGGTTAATCACTTTTTGAATGGGCACGGTGACAGTCTCTGTAGTGGAGGTGACTAAAACCCTGGCAAAATAAATGGGAGATGATCCGCACTACTGCTAAATGAATTTTTTTTTTATTTCGAAAAAGGTTAAACTGTTCAGTTCCACTCTTTTAAATGGAAAAATATGTGACTTTATGCAAATTAAAATACTTCAGATAAATTAAATTCATGTAATGATGGCATACAGTTAATTCGGCACTCACGCTCCATCATCCCAGGCACCACTGTCTTAGAGAAAGATGAAATGTGACACATGAGATGTAGAGTTAATTATGAGCTTCTGTGCCACACCAGTGAGGAAGATGTTGAATACACCTGTTCACACAGAAACGTCTACATTGGACACAGTGAAAAATTAAAGAAACTAGAAATTGTTCAATTGTTGAGATGTTTGTAATATTTTGAAAAATCTGCACCATAGTAACAAACCTTTATAATCCAAGACTTATTTTTGTAAATGTCATGTAGAGAGGGAAATATGTATGAACCTGCAGCAGTATCACATTTTGTATCGACAGACCCAGATATCAAAGGTTCTCTGAAGCATTACAACACATCTTTACATCTAGCACTGTGTGAAAGCCATCAGAGAGTTAGACCTACAGGGAACCACCCTTATCACCGTAACCAGATGTCACATAGGCCTAAGATCCAGATCAAACTGTCAGTCAGGATCTGTTTGCAACAGCTTCATTTGTCACTCTGCGCCACCGGGCCCCCGCTCAGCACCAAGAACCTGTGACTAATAGAATTTAATTTGTGCTGGTAATCAAACCTAACAAAACAGTACATGACAAAATGAGTTGGCTGATCATATTCAGTTGTTGCTAATGAGGAATAAATGAGATTCAGTGTGAAACTAGGTAGATAATCATGGGGAAACATTATAAACCTGTTAAAGGTGTGCAAGTGGGCCAAGACATATAATGAAAAAACACATGAAATACCACTGCGTTCCCAAGTGAGGTCACCACAGTGATCTGAAACTGTGTGAAATCTTCAAGACTCTGACAGGAGACAGTCCTTGCGTTGTATTAAGTGGCCTCAGATAAAGGTTTGTCGACATGGCGTGACTCCTTTGGAGAGAGCTCTTGTGTTCGAAGGCTACAGTGTACTCAGAACATCAGCCCTGTGATGTTCTGTTCTTCTCCTTCCCTCCCCCACATCCCCGACTCTGACAGCAAGTTGTTCCCTTTTATGGACCATCTTTCTCAAAAAGGTCCTCTGAAATGAGAGTGTGAGATCAAAACCAGCAGCTGAGTGCCTTCTCTCACAGCCGATTTGCCTTCCCAAAGGGGGACGGGGTGCTGCGTCTGTCTCTCTCTCTCTCTTTCTCTTTCGCTCTCTCTCCCCTCTGTCCTGAATAGTTTGCTAACGGCTTCCAAGAGAGATTTAAGAGACTTTCTCTCTCCTTCTTGCCTGCAGGGATAATTAGGGATTGGCATAAGAGGGGAGAGATGGAGTGATGGGGGTGAGCAGAGGTGGAGGAGCACAACAATGTTTGGACTTCATCTTTGGCAGCAAGTGTTTCTCACCATGTCTTGTACCCTAAGTCCATAAATGTGATGGAGCCAAAGCAGAGAATGAGCTCTTTCCCCCCCTTTGTTCCTACAGGCAAGAAAAACAAATTAATTCTGTCTGTAGTTGTGTAAGTGTCGTAAAGAAAGGATCCCATAGATTGGTATGCTATGATGCAGGATTGCAAGATGCAGTAGTTACCAGGATTCAGTTTCATGGCACACGCAAGAACCGCCTGTCCATTTAAAGTCTACCTTTAGCTCTATCTGCTCACACACGTCTACTCATCCCTTACCTGAGATATAAAGTTATGACACTACCTCACCATAAAACTCTGATTAGATATACCACATTTCAAAGATTAACCAACAGCCAGCTAAATTATAGGCTACAATAAACTATTATACTGCAGTATATTAAAATGATAAATGTGCAGTAAAAGTCAACATTTAGTGGCAAATCCCCTTATTCAGCATCATCACCACAAGACCATGCTGCCTTAACTAACAACTAAAGACAGTAAGAACATGCAACATCAAAACCAAACCAGCAGCTACAATAAATAATCAAAAAGCCACATGAGACATTAAAATGGAAATGTATTCCTGTCTATTTGAAAGTCTGTCATCCTATGTCTTGCAGAATGGATTTTGAATTAATTCAGATATCATGATAGATGTTCAGTGGTGCTCCACATCTTCACTGGATATAAAGCACCAAACTCCTGCTTTATCTCCTGCTCTCTTCTTGAACTGGTGCGACTGGTAGATACCAATTTATCTAATACACAGAACCCAGACATGTTTTACCTTCTCCGACTGAAGTGATCCCTTCCTGAAACCAACTGTTTAATGAGCTACTTAATGAGCTAGAGGTGCAGAACCCTTTCTTGCCTTTGTTGATTCCCATATTAAAATTAATGTTTTTTAATGATCCTGAATGTTCATCTAGATTGAAATGATTTCACAGCAATGTAGGTTCATGTTGTGGCCATCAGGCTGGAGCACACTGCTGAGGGTCACTGGGGGATATTTCCATGGCTGTATCTATTACACTTGGGCAGGTTTTGAGTTTATAATGGGGGAGGTTGGGTGAACCGATCAGATTGCTTGACGCTAATGTCCAACATGACATTGTTCCATTTTAGGAGATATGTACACCTGCAGTCCTCTGTGATGTGTGGCTACCAAACCCCCCTTGTCTTAATAGACAATCAGAAAGGTTTACGTGTCGTTGCAATGTTGTGATTACAGTTTTAGCCAACTTTCTGATTTGTGAGAAACAGATTGGATGCTGGATTGACTTCCAGTCTATAATGCAGTGGGTAGTAAAGCACCAAAGCTACAGTACTAAGGGCTAAGTACAAATTTCCCCACAGGTCAAGTAGCTTCTTACATGAGAAGTAAACTGATGTGTGTTTATCTTTTGTGCCGGTGCTTCACCGGTCTGTCACCTGCCACTGTCTGTGGAGAAAATGATCTTGACTTTTACTGCAGCTGAAATGCTGGACATGAGAAATAACTTTCTTTCCCTACTTCACTCTGCACTCTGGTTCAGATTTCAGCCCCTGTGATGCTGAATAGAAATAAGAAGGTAAAGATCAGAGGAATGGCTATCATGCAACAATAGGGATCAAAGACATTTCCTGTGCATTTCATCCAGTCTTTTTTCAGATCTGTAGTGACTGGTTGTGAAAGGTTTCAATTGTGTGACTGTCCTCCGAGAGCCTGGCCTCCATTAGAGGGTTTGTATGAACACCGCCCCCCTTCATCACTTCCACCCAGTCTCACCAGGTTTCAGCCTTTTTTCTCTCCCTTATACGGCTCAACCTCTAACTCTCCTTCTCTCTATTTATCTACTGTACTACGGCCACTTTTTTTTTCTTTTCCTCTATCTCCCTCCACTGATGAGAGTTATTATCCTCTTATGCCATCCACCTCCTGCCCTCTCACTCCCTGACTTCCCCTTGTACTTTTGCTTTTAGTGGTCTTTATAAACCCTCACGCCTATACTCCCATCTTGACTGTTTTTTGTTTTTTTTCAGATTCGCAATTTCCTCCTCAGCTTCCTATCATTGCATCTGTGTGTGCCTATCTCCCTGTTCCTGCTTTATCTGTCCATCTACTATATCCATCCTCTCTCCATCTTCTCTCTAATTGGCAGGCAGATGTTGACTCTGGCCGACTAATGTTTAGGTAGCAGATCTGCAGTCACGTGAGTAAGGTGGCCGACCACTTAAATTTTCAGCTCCAGTGATTTTGGTGGAAAAGCAATTAGGATTTGGAATTAGTGTTCAAATTAAAGCGGAATTAAACAGGCTCAGAGATTAACTCTTTCAGGCATGGCCTCGCTTCGGATCTCAAAGCACACCATCATCATATCTCCGAATCCTCCTCACTGAAATGAAAAGGTAGACCAGTGCCAGAGTGTGATTCAACATCGCAACTTCTTCCTCGCTGTGTGACTGGAGAGGTTGATTATATATTGACGGTGTCCTCGGTGGAACAGCAGTAATTGTTTTTCTACTTCCTGTCTTTTCTTGGACTCTATTCTTTGTTTGCTGGACAAAGTGACAAATCCGGCTTTGAAACTTAATGAAGTTTTAAATTGAAAATTGAGGCTACAATTATCCTGTCCACGCAGGCTGTCACAGGAATGATGGTGCCATCTAGACCCAATTATGGGGATGGAGACACCAGTAGCTGCTCAGACCCACAGGGACAAACAGCCAAAATCTGCCACGAATCCAGTGTCTCTCCTTTGCTTCGCCTGAGTTATTTACATTTATCATCTGAAAGGTGATGGAGAAAACTTGAATTTTTTTACTTTCTTACTTTTGATTGCTTTTGATGTGATAATTGAACATTGTTAGTTTCATTCCTCCTCAGCGTGGTACCCACCACCCACCATCATGCCCACTGAGATAAACAGAGCGCTTATGCATTAGTTCTCTGAGATGTGCCCACTATCACGAAGACGGTGTTATATTTTTAAATTCCATCTGATTTTTTTTTTTTATAAAAATTACTTTCTAATTAATTAAGACAAGGCCATCTAACATGTAGGCGTTGTAATTACCAATTTCTTCTTTTTTTCTGATTCTGAATCTCCTTTCTCTTAAGATATCCTCCTCTCACAATGTCCTCTTATTCAAGCATGTTCACGCGTTAGCTGTCTGCTGCTGCTGTCTCTGCTGTCCCCCTCCTGTGAGCTGACAGTCTTTTTCTCTCAGCCGCAGCAGTGGCGGCCTGTAAATGGCTGCCTGATGGAAAGTGACATTTTCACAGAACCCTGTGAGAGGGGCGAGGTTATCTCTGCTCTTTCCAGCACAAAGTGCTCCTAATTGCCTGATCGCATTTGTGAGCCCAGCTGACAAACTCGTGCAAATCAATAATTCTGCTTGGGGAAGATGCAGGGACACAGGGCCTGTCACCCTGATACGTGCTGTGAAGACACAAGCACATGCATACAGATGCACAAACACACACACACCTGTAAGTAAATGCAGACATACATACACTTTTTACCCAGACAGACACTCACACACCCTCTGCCTTACCACCTCTGAGCTGTCTGCCTTAAATGGCAGTGTTTATCTGTGATTCTAAGACAAATAGGGAGAGAGCATGGGAGCATTAAGGGCAGCCACGGTGCCACTGAAGGCTGAAATAATGGATGGTGGAAATGGCAGCAGACCCAGCGCTGCTCATTACTAAATGGACTCTGTAGAGGTGGAAACTTTGCCCCTCTAGCTTGGCTATATAGGGAGGAGAAAGCATAGCACAGTTTAAAATAGGACTTATTTAACAGATTTTGTTTGTATTTTCGTACTTTTCACTGTAACTGCTCTTGCACTCAAAGTTGTTTCCCCAAAAACAGAGAATGTCATGGCAATTTGCAAAGTCTGATTGACTTGTTTCTTGTTTATAAATGGGTTTGATGTTTTCCTTGAGACCTCGTCCTTCTGATATATTCGACAAATTCATTAGCAGTAATGGGTTTACAAGAAACCTTCAGTACACTGGATGTATTTTCAAAATATGTGTGTGGAGGACCTTGAAAAACACATCTCTGTACTATATTGAAAATTGCCTGCTTGGTTTTTCTTCATGCTTTTTTCCCAGCTTGACTTCCTCTTGTGCTGTGTGCACCGAACTTACATCATCAGCTTTTCTGATTATCCCACCGAACTTCTAAGCTAACTGCATGTCTGTCCCCCCAGGCTCGTCTGTGATGCAGGTGACAGCCACCGACTCTGACGACTCCACCACAGCTAACGGCATGGTCCGCTACCGCATCCTCTCACAGTCACCACACAGCCCCATCCCCAACATGTTCACCATCAACAGTGAGACCGGAGACATAGTGACAGTGGCAGCCGGTCTGGACAGAGAGGTCAGTGTTAACTGTGTGTCCCTGTTACTGTCATCATTTGATTATTCTGAGTCTCATTTGTTCCCACCCACCAATAAGATTAAACTTTACCCCAGAGCCAATGGTGCTGTAACATATTTGGAATATTATTGTTATAATAACCATCTCATGAACTATCAAAAGGAAATTGAATTAGTCCAGAGTCAGAAAGAGACAAATTATTTCTGCAGGACATTTTTTTTTCTTTATTTGACTGTGATAGTTGAGTTGCATCAAAGGTTTCCAGCTGGACTCAAAAACTAAAACTAAAACAAACAACTGCACACTGTTATCCAACAAAAGGGATACACAAATGAGTATTAGCATCAATGGGGCTAATAATTTTGACCCTGGCAGTTTTTGGTTTTTGCGAAATAATTCCATTTCTGTGTGCAAAGTACTTAGTGCAAGAATTCAAAATAAAACTATGATGTTTGAAAAAGCCCTGTTTAACAGCACATGGGAAATACTTACAAAAAAGTGAAATTTTCATAGGGGGAGATAATAATTTCGTCCTCAACTGTACTCCCTCATCTCCCACCCACTCGAAAACGAACTTGAAAACAATACAGTCATTTCACTCAGTCATTTATTATTTCACAAAGCCTCTCTGCAGGAACATTACCTTGCAACACATCTACCCACCCACACACACTCACAGTCAGTGATTGCTTTACTCCAGCTTATGTCTCTTATGGTCAGAGAAATGTCGATTTTGTCAAATGCAGGTAAGCTGCTGTAGTATGATAGCATGTCACTACTGATATATTAATCTGGTTTGTCCATTTAAGCAAATAGACACCTTAATTACAGTCATCAAAAAATAGGTTATTTTCAACCAATTAAGATTTCAAATCAGATTTGCAGGTAAAAAAAAAAAAGACAAATACAGACACCTTAACAAAATGTCTTTTCTGTTGCTTGAATACAATTTTTCCGCAACACAGTGCTATGAAATAACCAAAATAAATATCTCAACCTGCAGGTTTCGGCTCACAAATTCTAATTTTATACATGAATGATACTAAAAAAATATGGATTAATTTCTGCAGCATCTGGCTTTTAAATGATATCAGAATAAACACACCAAGAACATACAGTACATTTTCCTGTTATCTCATTGCGTAGAAACAGACATGAAATGTAACTCTGGATGTGGAGCAGATCAGATATAACGACCACATATGTCCAGATGATCAAACTTTCTCATAGTTTTCTTTCGTCTCATCCATCACATGTGTGTCTGTTGCTTGCCGTGGTTGTTCAGCAACCCACACCCCATCAGCATCAGCACAACACACATGCACACATGCACCATCCCTGCTCCATCTTCCATCTTATTCTACTAATGAGAGAGGTCACGCAGGGTCGACTTTGTTTATCCCGAGCAGGGTCAGGTGACTGTGGGCATTAGTGTTTCATGGCAGATTGTTCATCCTGCAGCTTTTCTCTCTCACACACACACACACACACACATTCACACATACACACACACAAATCAAACCTTCCCTGATCTCCCTGTGGCACAAAAAAAATACAACTGGCAAAATCCAGGAAACATTCAAATTCATATGCTGTCATTATGAGGATAATCCTCATCCTCATAACTTAGTTGGCTGATTTTAGTACCAACATAAAGACACCGATGAGTGTGTCTCATAATGTTTATATTTTGAGAAGTCCCACTGGTCGCTCTCAGCACTAAACCCAGCCATCCAACACTTTGGAAATTTAAGCAGGATTTTACGAACAGTAAGGCGAGCGCATTTGGAGAATAATTAAAGTTAAAATCTCAAGAACAGAACCAGGTTTTGATAACAGAAGAATACAATACATCAATGCTCATTCCTTATCCAAATTTTATACGGAGCTGGCATGGCATGATAGCCTGATACATTTGTGGGACAATATAAATGAGTCTAGTGAATGCGGGCCAACTCTGTGTCCCTGTTTCCAGCTTGGCCCAGGCGGCAGCAGTAGCAGCTGATGTGAGTGAGGGAAAGCTCATTAATCTGGACACATCAAGCCAGGCTGAGTCCCACCTGCCTCTGATCCTCCCACCAAAACTGGGACACACCTGGGAGTTCACCCACCTGCTGTCAAGGTCATCAGCACAAACATAGCAACGTGTTCAGACACATGAGCATGTGTTTGCGTACGCACTCCCATGCAGTGATGGTGGTATTGTAGATGCAGCAGCAAATATGATAAGCCTGATCCCAGGTGTCACACTCTGCAGCCACAGTTGTGTATAGGCCTACACATGCTGCTACACAAAAACATGAATATGTATACCCACTGTAGAGACACTGAATACCTGTCGCCTTTCCCATCTCTGTCTCTCACACTTAAACTAATCCTCATCCGCTATGCTGGTGTCTAATAGGAATATTCATGTGCTAATTAAGGGGTGAGGCAGGTTCTCTCGTGTTGAGGAGACCAGGGGCCACATGGAGGTTAGCCCAGTATCACTTACCTCTGACACCACTGAATACCAATTATTCTCCGTCACTCTCCGCCCACAACCTCTCACCACACATGACCTCACATTTCCACATGCACCTTCCCACAGGCTAACAAGCTGGGTCAAGTCATGTACATGTGTGTTTGACTCTCTACATGCTCAATTTTGAGGATAACATGGTTATTTGTGTCCGTTTCTACTGCATTTAACTACTTGGATGACAGAATTAGATTTGGGATTACAAGGGGGGAATTTTGAGGTTTTGTCTACATGTTTATATTAAAATTATGTTTCTCCAGACTGGAAAAAAGTGCATTTGCAGTGAAGTACAACTCCCATGCAGCAGGTAGCAGAGTGAGAGATGTCAGGGTGCCACAGCTGGCGTGGTTGTTCTCCCTTTGTGCTCTCCCTCCATGGCACCAGCTCCACTGGCAGGCAGAGCTGTTGTCTTTCATTACCCCAGGCTGTCTCAATCTCCCATGAGCCCTGGGTTGGAACAGTTTTGCATGGCATGGTGTGGCGTGGCCTGGCGCCAGGCTGCTCACCGGGCTGATGCCAGCTTCACACTGGACCGTCTCTCTGTCAATTAGGACATCGCCAAGACAGCCTCAAGGACATGAGTGCCCACAGCCTGGCTCTATTAGGTTCTGTAGAGCCTGAATGGGGACACAGGCTGAGAGCAGGCGTCCTAAATGGACCTGGGGCTTTATTGTCTCTGAGATGTTGAGTTATGTTAACTTGCCGCCTTACACACGGGCTGCAGCAGCCAGACAGCAAAGCCTTCGGAGGATTGTGAGTGTGTTGCTGAATGAAGAGTATTGATGTGTATATATATGTGTGTGTATGTTGACTGTTTATAACATTGAAATCAAGAAAATATTCATTCAATATCCACCCTATTATGGGCACCTATGAGGATTGAATTGGGCTTATTTTCTCCTCAGAAAAGACTGAATTGTTCCACTTAAAACCATTTTCTTGTCGATGATACTTTTCTGTTCTAATTTGGTCTGGATCAGATATTTGTCTCTTTTCAGCAGAACTTGGATAAATATTCACAACATTTTTACACTTGTGTAAAGAATCTTTTTTTTTGTCTACTCCAGGTAATACTTTGCCCGTGGACATATCCCTTTATGATTTTTTTTAATGCTGGCTCTTTCTTAAGAGTAATCATTTTTAAGCTTTTAGCTCTTTTGATTTTTATCTGGTAACACCCGTGGCTACTATTTTGAATGCTAAGAACAGTTTGATAGTAGATGAACTAAGGCTCCTTTCAAAATGACACATTTATTGATCAGGGAGTGCAGGAAATACATTTTGTGCAGCCCCTCTGTCAGAAAGGCAATAAAAGAAGACTCACCCTTATGTTTATATTTCACTCAAACTACAAGTTGAGATAATCAACACATAACGCAATTAAGAAGAGAGAGTCAACAAGATGACACTATAATTAAGTTACAGTGTCTTGTTGTCAGAATTTTGTCCTGTCACACCCTATGACTCCCTTGGGCCTGTGCACGCTTTTTGAATCTAATGCAGTAATAGCACTACCACATTGAAACATAGTTAAGAAGGGTTTAATCTCATTAATTAGATCTGCTGAAGGGGAAATGTTTTTATGACAGCAGGCCTCAGGAAATCAGAGTTTGTTGGCCCAGCCCAACCCAGCCAATAAAATAACAATGCATGAGTCTTACTCATTGAAGAATAAAGAAGTGGACTAAATGTACATTATTCCAGTGAATGTTAAATTCCCTTGATACAAAAACCTCATATCATCCAAAGTCACATGCATTTTATTGCACTGATCTGTTGTCATATTATTATGTTAGGGTATGTCAGTAGAGTAGTGGTTCAAATGTTGAACAGGTTGTGAGGTAACAGTAGCATTACACAACATTACAAGAAACACTGGATTAATTACCGACAACAAAGCTGTACTGCCAAAGATAATAAAAGACCCTCTGTTAATTTAAATATGTTGAACAAGAAAAAAGGATCTTTTCTGTAATTTGTAGCTGGGAAGATTAGCCAGCTCAGGTGCTAGGTTAGCTTGTCATACTTCACTGTTTCTTTACCTGATAGCAAATGAAAAAATGTTGCTGTTGAACCTGATTTATCCAGAATTCAGTTAACGTTCAGACTGTATGTGAGGACGGACAAGGAAATGTTGATTAAGGTTTCAGGAAACTCTTGGCCTGCATGCCTTTGTGTTTTGTTTTTGTTCCTCACTCTCTTATCTCTCCATCTCATCTCTCTCTCAGACAACACTGCCAGTCAATATGAAGACTGCATCTGTTCCACAGTTCCACTCATAATGCACATCCACACACTCTCTCATCTGTCATTCTTACTTTACAGTACTGATTGCTCTGATATCCACACTCCACACCTTGTTATCAATGAGTTAAACCTCAGCTTTTGTTGAATAACCTTCTTCTTAAGCCTTTTGCATAGTGTGCCTCACATTTGTTCTGGCCCAAGAGTGTAGTCATTGCATTTGTATTTATTTATTTTCATAGATCTGCCTAAAGTAGGAAGAGGTAATAACATATATGCATCTGTGACTATACACTGACTTCAGGTTGTAAACAAGATTTGTAAACTGTATTGGCATTAGAGACCACAAGTTCAGGGTGAGGCAGCTGCACATTAGTCAGTTTACAGTATATATTTTAACAACTGTAAAAGGCTTGGTTGTTTTTCGTCAGAGATGTAGGTATCGTCCAAACAGAGACATGAAGTAGGTTTTATTCAGATAAAGATAAATGTTTCCCAAAATAATAAAGAAAATGAGCAACTTCAGTGCCCAAAGCATTGAAAAGTATTGTTAATGTGTTGTTGATGTTATTGAAGTACACCATAGGGATATGTGAAAGAACTGCAATTTATTTTGCTGAATAGTGAATGTAGTGAGGGATAGGGATAAACTCTTCAAACACACCAAAGGCTTGTGCACTTTCATGACGATTAATATATATTGTGTTATGTGGTACATTTACATAAAGGGAAAAATTTAATAAAATCAAATATCTCTGTAAATAGTTCTGTATGTATTGTTTGCAATGTTACCTACAGTTGCTTAATATGGTCTCATATTGCAAAGACAGACTACTGTATTGAAATGTGAGATAAGGCAGTGTAAACTGCTGATGTTACTTGGTCTGTATGTTTGTTTGTTATCAGCAGGATTATGCACCAGGCTTGGTTTAGGGATGGGTGGATCAGCCAGGGAAGAACCCATTAAATTTTGGTGTTCGTCTGAATAAAAACATCGATAAACAGAGGAGAGATTTTTTTACTTTTTCACAAAGTTCTCAAATTTTTACAATAAAAACATGTATGTATAAACAAATCAGGTATTAATGGTGTTGACATCTACGAGCCATGTAATCATCTTCTAGATCTGGCAGGTAGATGTAGGATTGTTAGGCCTTAGTGGAAATATACACTGTAGTGTGCAATGTACTAATACATGTGCAGGTGTTCAATCTCATAAGCACCACTGGAATGAAAATACCACAGAAAAAGAAAATACCAGATTACCTTTAGTTAAATATTTTGTGAGACATGCGCTTCTCCAGTACTAACTATGCATAAAGTCCCCTTTCCCTCATGTGATGAATATCAACACTTCCCTGTAAACCACAATGTCCTTAAGCAGCTAGCAGACAGAGATGATATCACTATATCAGAAACAACTGGGGAAGTTACTCCAGACTGTCTTTCTCTATCCATATGTAGCATTTGACACCTTATAGCAAGATAACTCATTTGATGATGACATGATTAATTTGGAGTCCAAATACCCAAAGTCAGCATGGAGATAGTAGACTCCCACTCACATCTGCTCCTTGTACTTGTGATCTGACCAACTGCAGAACATGACGCTGTCTGAAATCCCCCCCCCCCCTTTTTTTTATTTTTTTTTTG
>OMNW01000973.1:41777-58224 GCA_900303245.1 Selene dorsalis | reverse complement strand
AGAAATAAATAAAAAAATAAATCCCGGGGCTTCGTTGACTGTTTTACATGCTCCTCATTTTTCCCTCTCTCTTTTTTTATTTTACCCCTCTCCTCTCTCCACTCCTCCCCTTCTCACCCTCTCTGTTCTCTTGAATTTTTCTTTTTCGATAAAAGGAATTCAGGGGGCTTTTGACAAATCCTGGAGTCTGGCTGGTCTTCCTGCATTTTTTGGGAACGGTTGAGTCGTGCTTCTTGTAAAAAGGATGTGGCAGAGGAGCGGTGTTTCCTGACTGATAAGGGAAAAGCCTCTCTCCGTCAGGATGTTTGGGCCTGGCTGGGCCCTGCATTAAAGAGCCAGAGAGAGGGAAGGGAACCCGCTGTTCAGTGAGCAGGAGGAAACACGGCCGTGCTGATTAGCATCTTACTTACCCGTCTTTACTCACCCACCATTTTTCAGGGGAGGCTTTGTCAACCTGGCCTGCTTTACCTTAACCACAGACATGCTGCAAAAGTCCACATAGTAATGAGCAAAACACAGGTTTCTTGCTCTAAGAACAGAAAACAACACTTGTGGTGAATGTAAACACACAAAAATGACCTTTCTTGTTTCGCATACTGAAGCATGATCCTGCTGGTGTGCTAGTGTTAGACCTTCCAACACTTACTGATTAAAGTGACCAGAATGACAACATTCATCATATACGGGTGTCTGCAGCTGGCCGTACATGTGCTCATTTCTGTGGGGTTATATCATTACCCTTTGTGCCTGCAGGGGTTCAAAACTCTGTGGAGGGTCCATTTGAGTGCGACCATATTTTGGATGTGGGAGCTGGACGGGTGGTGCCCCAGGCATTCTGGGGGTGAAAAAGTAGTCTGTGGTACGGCATCAACCCCAGAGTTGCCAGGGGTCAGGTCAAGGTGCTGCTGCAGACTCCCTTGGTAAAGACGCTCTGCAGTGTCTCAACAATCACGTCCACCACCTCAGGGTAGGACACGGTAACATGGACAAGGACAAAGACACAAGCGTCAACAAATCATCCTCATGTTAGACAACATGACAAGAACCCTGAGTCAGGCACGGGTGGAGTTGCTGTACTTGAGCATAGACCGCTGAACGTCATAATATCATATCTTTCTTCTGAGCTTTGATATTTTGCAAGATTTGTTAAGAGATTAAAAAAAAATATTATGGCTACCATTGAGACAAAATATATTTGAAAGACAAAATCCAATGAAAATAAAATGTCTGCCATATAATCATTTCACAAATAATAATAATAATCAAGAAACGTCTTGTTTCACCTTCTTCAGACAATACATTTTTTTGCCCTGTTTTTCACTTTCAGCATCAGTTTAACATTTTAAAACATTTTTTAAAATTTAAACAATCCAAACTGGAAAACTGATGGTTTCATTTGACAGCAAAAGCAGACAAGATCAAATAGCTTCATATACATAATGACATATTTATACTGTGGCTAGAATATATGAGCGTGTCCTGTTCTGCCTCCTCTGCAGATGCATGGATACAACAAGCGCAACACATGACATAATAACCTCCATTTGCCATCTAATCCATTAAATATGCAGTGGTTTTACTAAGTAAGTCAGTAAGATAATCTGTAATTAGTACGTCTTCATTTTTCCTGTGAAACGACCAGCAGAGCTCTACAGGAGTATTTTCTCAGTTCTGTAGAGCCT
Organism: Selene dorsalis; assembly: GCA_900303245.1. Classification (NCBI taxonomy): domain Eukaryota; kingdom Metazoa; phylum Chordata; class Actinopteri; order Carangiformes; family Carangidae; genus Selene; species Selene dorsalis. The sequence goes on along the minus strand of OMNW01000973.1, from coordinate 56,542 downwards.
GTGACTTATACGTTTTTTGGGAAGTGAGGGCAAAACACTCAACTTGTCAGCCTCGATCCTTTCCTCCCTATAAGTTGACTCATTGTCATCTTAACCCTGAGTCGGACTCCGTTTCAAAGACAGTCAGCACGACTCTTATGGCTGCAATAAATCAAAAGGAAAGGAAGGAGAAAATAAACATAAACATAAATAAATCTGTGGCCTGACAGTGTTGTGCACTACATCAAATTTGCACTGTGTACACAAAGGTACATGCAGGAATTCTGTGAATGGTAGTGCATCATCTCTTTAATTTCCTTAATTGAATCTTTCACACACTTATGAGATCACAAGATTTACAATATTTGCAAATATAAGGATATAGGCTGAACAAACAAAAGAGCCTCCTCTTGTTATTTCGTTCTGATTGCTGGCTGGCTCAGTTCCAGTCTCAGGTCAAGCCCGTGGAATGAGTCTGTCAGGTAGTCTGTTATGTTTCCTATTTCCTCTCCTGCCGTCATGTCACTTCCCTGGGCAAACAAACAACTCGGCGGTCTAACTCAACACCAACTGTCAAGGTAACAACATAAGGCTCGGTGTGTGTTGATCGGGCCCAGAGCTTGCACAGCTGTGTAAAGTATTATCCATCTGCTGGGACTGAGGTGAGCAGTGATCGCTTTAAATATTGTGTCCTCCAGAGGCATGGAGGAGGCCGACTGTCTGGTTGGCCCAGCGTCCATTGTGTAGCCGGCTAGGGAGCGTCCAATCACGTCATATTTGGAGGTTGACCATTCGTGCTATACGGCGTTCTTTGCGTATTTACTGTAGGTCAAGAGGAAGTGGCTAATTTGAACTACGTGACTAAGGCATATCAATGCATGAGACGGAGATGCCCTTTAAACCTACATACTGCCGATGTTCTGTTGTGTTCTTGCTACAAAAGACTGAAGTGTCATTTATCATGAATTAGTATTTACACCAGAAGGAAGCACAGTGACTGAGTTAAAAAATGACATCTTTTCCTTTTAAACTGTGCAAATTGAAAATAACAAACCCATTACATAGTCCTCATCACACTAAATGCAGTGAACTTTAAACCAAATTAAACTACTCTGTGTGACGGATGAAGACACACTTACATCAGTAAATACTAAATGTTGTCGGAGTGCATTTCCAGTTGGAGTGTGTTACAGCAGCATAATAACCTGTTTACAATTTGTACTTGGCCCAGAATCCGGCCAAAGGAGGAAAAGAAGGGGGGAAAAAACGCACACACATCTCACAGCAAGGGATTATGGAGTGCAGCTATTCTTCATCTCATTGTGGCTCAACAACAGGCAGAGTGTGGGGTGGCGGGCAGGCGTGTACGTCGCCGGACGAAGAATGGACCAGACTCGTCGAGGGACAGGTGCCATGTGGCAGAGGATGTGCGGGGACACAGATGGGGACCCCTGGAAAACTTGGGGGACTGTACGAGCAGCCAAGGGCCTCCCACCCGTACCTGTGCAGTGAATGCTGCAGCTGAACAGGATCCGGCACCTGTTCTAAGCAGATACAGGCGACCAGCAAAAGCACAGAGGGAGGCCAGCACATGGCTGCCAACCCAGGGAAGGAGAAGGCTAGATTTCCATTTACCCATAAGCGCAGCCTGATTACCAAAACCGGCACAGGCAGGAAAGCCTGTGCTGTACTGCAGAATGTACAAAAAAGGATTGAGAAATGTGCTTTTTTCCAGAAGTAAGTGCATTTTAGTAAACTCTCCATAAAAACACTTCAATAAGAGCTTCCTTGTTAAGTATTAACTTAACCAACAGTTAAACTAGCCTGGAAAACTTGGGTTTGAAAAGTTAGAAAACTCATTTGGGCAGATTTATGGTTTATTATTGAAGTGATTTAAAATTGCAGTGCATGTCCTATTTTTACAGCCTGACCTGCACTACTCTCTCTCTCTCTCTCTCTCTCTCTCTCCCTGATAGCATGGCTCTCAGTGGTCACCACTATGCATGCTGCAGCGCTATTTGGCTTGTTTTTGACTGCTGCAGATTCTCCCAGGAGTGGTGTAACTCTTCACCTCAATGTGGAGGAGGATGTTCCTATTGTGCTTCCTAATTGCAATGTGGTTGTTCCATTTAAGAGATAGAACATCCTTATCTGTTCCGTGTGTGATCTTGTATTGTGAGAAGAACTGGAGAAGGCATTATGTATTCTGACCCACATGTTAATTGAGCTAATTACAATATTTGATGTAATGTTTTCATTATTTGACAACTATGTTTAGTCATGACTCAGGTGAAAAAAAAAAAATGCAGCTACAATTAAGGATTTGGGTAATTCCTGCAAAGTTGGAACAGCTTAATATCACCCTTCATCTTTTTCCATTTTAGTGGGCCTACATACTGCAATCTGGCCCCGTTGTCCTGCACCAACAGACTTTACTCAACGTGCATCCTGAAATGCAGACGCACTAATGAGTTAGATGAGTGATGTTATAAGTTCAGTGGTGTGAGAGAGCCCCTTTTAACAGCTACTGTGGAGGATAGACAAAGCAAACCACCACACTGCTTAATGACAGCTTCTGTGAAACACCGAGAGCCATTAAGTTTGAAATATTTCAGCCAATAACATTTATTAGATTAGCATGGTTATGATGGAACGGTTACATGAGTGGTCCCAATCAATCATATACTACTACTACTTATTATTATAATAATAATAACAATTTCACTGACTTATTTCTAGTTTTATATTATTGTAAACTGTTCATCTTTGGGTGGTGGACTGATGCTCAGACGAAAAAGAAATGTTATCATTAAGGTATGGTATTAATACTAGTATTGTAAATGATAACAAACATAGCTGTTTCTTACAAGTATCATCAGACATTTCTTGGCTATTTCAACCTAAAAACTTGAGAGAATGTTCCTCATTGTTGTAATGGACAACTTCTAGATGCAAAATATCACCTGCACCATCAGGAATCTGTAAAAAACACATAAAGTTAACATTTGCATCAGCTTCGTCTATTTGTCCATTTTTCATGACACAGTAAAACAGCTGAGTGTGGGTGTTTTCGCCAAACAGTGATGAACTGGTGAAATGTGAGGTGTGTTTGTGATTTTAGTGAATAAAGAACAACTTAAAAGGAGTCCTGCATTTTTTTGCAGTCAGTTTACTGATAATCAGCATCAGCTTTCACGCTGTGACATTGTGACATGATATGATATCTGTTTTACTGTTGTAGGGAGCCGCATCCTTCGAAGGCTGCATTCAGAAACCAACTGTGAACAGTGCGACAAAGCTGTCCCATTTCATTCCCAAACCTATGCTAGGTTCACTGCACACCAGCAATGAATCACTTTAAAAACTAATCGGTGATGCAAGTTCTTACACACAGGAACAACAGACTCATTTACTGCTGCTTATTCACAGATAAAGTACGTCAGCCATGACACACATCATTTCCGCTGCCTTGATGTGCGCTGTTTACACTCCGCATTTCTGGGTAAGAATGCTCCTGACTGACCTTGGCAACGGGTCACTCTGGCAATATTTCCATGCTCACTCCCATTCCTCCTGCCTTACGTTATGAGTGTAATATTCGGGATGTTGTTGATGTCTGAGCTTGAAGGAATCCCTTCCTGCTGGATGCTCGGCCCTGTTTCCTTCAAGACTCAACATCAAAAATGAGACGCACGGAAATGACTCACACAGTTGTCCCAAGAGTTCAGACACTTCAACTAAAGTACCATGTTGACAGGTTCAAAACAGGATATGAGCTGGATAGGTCTATGTTTATTGCAGATGGCGGAATACTTAAGAGCAGTGATAGCTGAAAGCTCTGATAAGCAGATCAAGCAGCTGCAGTCACGTATCCACTGAAGCCTACGGACTGAACTCACTGAAATTCTCATTTTACTATATGTTCACTTCAATCCCAAGTAATTCAATTCAAACGCAACCATATTACAAATACAGCAGACTAACATGCAGACAGATAACATTGTTCAGGCTCACCTTAATATCTCAGCTGCATCACCACACTGGAAATATTACACAGCAGAAAGACAGCACATAAAGTTACTGTGTACCGATACATTTTCCATAATCATAACTCTTAAGCAAATTGCACTGTAAGACAAGATAGTTTGGTAGATTCTTCTGCAAAATATTACACAGTTTGCACTTTCACAGACCAATGTTTGTAACTAAGAATCCATAAAAACTTTCCCTTACAACAGGAAACATTCTAGGACATAATATAAGACATGAATATGTCAATATGTTATATTTACAGCCTATCAATTTCTGTGTCAAGCCTGTTGCCCCGGTGTCATTATTTAACAGCGTCATGTAGCAGTGTTTAGATCTAAGAGGATAAGTAGGCTGTCGTTCAACAGAGCAAAATTTCAGAATAATGTGGAATAAATAATACAAAACAGTACCAAAAGTCTGAATCACTATTGTTTACTTAAAGCAGGCCAATTCAGATAAAATGTAGATTTATGTGAACTGAGGTGTTTTTTGTCCACACACATGCACAGATGCACACACACTTTGTCGAAGTTAAAGCAAAATTTAAACAAATGAAGCAATATTTTCTATGAAACATCTGATGTAACTGAGTAATGATATGAAAGTGATATAGTGAAATTAGCATTCTCCTTCTCCTGCAGTTTTCTTTAAGCATGGCAGGATCTATTCACAGCGTGAGCCTGGTGTAGGATTGTGTACATGTGCTTTCTGTGTAAATCAGTCTGTTGGTTATATTTACACTCCCTCCCTGTGACCTCACTGTGACAGGTAAAGGTTAAAGACTGAACAGAGGTCAAGACCGCCTGGACACTCACTACCATAAGATTGACACAGGTCCCTTATGCTATGGATTAAACTCTCTAGTGCAGCATTTTTCAAACTGTGGGGCGCGCCTCCCCTGGGGGGCGCCAGAGCTGTAAAGGCGGGGCGTGACATGAGAAAAAAAACTGCAAACATTAAAACAATAATTGCATTTGCAATTATATTGCAGTTGTGATAAAATGCGATTTTTAACACACAGGCTGCGATCATGCTTTAGTAATGTGTCATGCAAACAAGGGAGAGTGGAGCCCTTGGTGTGGAACTATTAAGAAAGAACAGCATCAGGTATGATGGTCAGCATCAGGTATAACTTCATATGAAGCGAGCGGCAGCATGGTGACCAAGCTCAGATAAAGACAGTGGATCAGCAGTATGCAGCCTGTCCTCCAACCTGACCAGAGCTGTTTATTTTTAGTGACAAAGACATGAATTTGTTCTTCATATATTCTCTTGCTCATTTATTTATGTCGTGGGCTGGTTTTCCTGCTCTTCTGGTCAGAGTGATATTGAAGTATAGATGATCATAACAGTCATGGTGCTGTGTGTTTTTTTTTTTTTTTATAATCACTTCAGACTTAAAAAAGGTAGAAAACAACAATTTGAAATTATTTGCAAATCCACATATTATTTGTATTTAACTGGATCTGTCACACTTGCTGGGCCATAACTTTAAGGACTAGCTTCTTTTGATATGAAATTTCTAATTTTTGATAAATATAAGCTTCATAAATAATATAAATAAATATGCACTCTGTTAACAAAATTGTGACCATAAGTGAGCCATTTAAGTGAGACATCTTATATCCAACCCTCAACTTTAACTGCAGCCATCCATCAAGGCTTCAGCTTCCTGGGTGTACGGCTTTAGCAGGACTATGACCTAACATAGCAGTAGTCCTGCTGCACAGCAGGTTGCTCCCTAATTAGACCTGATATTTTAACTGCAGCCAGGAGGGGGGAGTGCTAAGCCTGACACGTGTGAGCTTGACAGATGATGAGCTTCAGAGTGTCCCACTGTGACTGTGATCCAAACTGCATCTGCATGACGGATGCTAGAAGGCTAACAAGACTCTAAATGGTTATCCTGTTTAATTAAGTTTAATGCTGACTACAGCTTCCGGGTAATAATTTGATTGTGGGCAGCTGTGGCTCTGAGAGGCTGGTGGGAGTTGCAGGCATGGGATTATTATTTATTGGATTTAATATAGGGCTGGGGAAATCTTTGTATTGGAAAAATATTGTATGGAGCGCTGAATCATCTCTATCAGAGCTGTGCTGTGTGATGACTCTATTCAGAGCTGACTCACACTGATCGTAAGTGCTTCAGAACAGAGGTGATGCCTTCCTCATGACAGGAAAAACCAATGTCAGAGTAACTTAACCACGTCCACAGCACATCTTGTAAGTAACAGCATTGTCATGACTCAGCAGGAGGGGGTCTTTCTTCTGTTTTCTCCCATGAGTCAGGATACAATAAATCTGCCCACCTCTGGTCAACTCCACCCCAACATGACCCATCAAGCTACTTATGACTGAGGACAGATGGCAGCGTGAGAGCTTGCCCCTCTGTGTGTGTGTGTGTGTGTTTGTGTGTGTGTGTATGTGTAAGCTTTGTGGGAGTGGGTGCTGCTGTGATTAGGCTCTTCTTGAACCTCCCTGCCTCTCTGGGAGGGATCGGCATGCTGCCTGTACACCCTTGATAAGAGTAACCCCCTCATGTATTCTATGGCAAAACTTTTGTCCTTGAAAACAGCGAGCTGACCCTCAGTGACATTTAGACAAGGAAAGTGCAGTGTCTAAAATAGCACCAAATGCTTTCACATATAACAAATGCAGGTGGAACAAGTAGGATTTAGATGTTTTTCACCTTGGGAGCATTTCACGAGATCTGCCTCAACAATCTGCTTGAGGAGACATTGCCAGCCAAGCAGCTGTCTGGAAGTAGGCGAATTAGCCAAGGGCAGTGCCTCCTCTATCAGTATCACACTGACCTACAAAATAAGAACTGAATTTTAACGTTGCCATCGTTGTTTGTCATTTATCTTGATGCAGCACTTAAGGCAACTCTTTGTCCTCAGGCATTTGTTTTATCTTATTTATATTTCCTTTGTTTTATACTAAGGATGATTACACAGCATTAGACACTAACTAGGCGTGCTTGTGATAAGTAGTTAAGTGACAGTTTGACTGAATGTCACTGGGACACTTGTTGAGCAGTACAGTACATACTGATGACTGAGAGGTTGTTCATATTGTTCACAAAAATGTCCACACAGAAGAAGCAATAGAGACTCTGTTTGGTCTATTATCATCATCATCATCATCATCATCATCATCATCATTATCATGAATGTTTTTTAATATTATTAATGGTAAACCTCAGATTCACCTATTCGAGTGCTGGAGTGCACTTGAGCAGAACACAGGACCACAAAATGCTCAGTCCCAGACTTTGCAGGATATGTTACTGCCGTCATTATGTGAAGGTGGATGGATGTCAGTGTTGCATAAATACAGACTTTATGCACCCATTATAACACACACACACACACACGCACACACACACACACACACACACAGACATAACATGAATGCGACCTGGCACAAGTTATAAAATTAAACTTAATGCAGACTTCCGTGGTGTACTCAAACTCTTGCTCTCTTGAAATGTCCTTAACTGAAACATGTCTCTCTTCAGTGAGAAGAAAACCTGAGATGCAACAAGTGCAGTAAAGTTAGTGGCTGTTGAAAATCATTGTAGGAAAATGTAGAAAACCAGCCACTTAAAATAATAACAGTAGTCTCAGCTGCAATAACAATAAACTGTAACTGTAACCCTCACTTTACAAAGTTACTGAGTTAGTGTAAGAATTATTTTGTGTCATAACAACACAAGTTGATACATAACAAGAGTTTTTCATATTTTACATACGTTGTGATGCCATGCTCAGGGAAAACACACAGACAAGCAACCAAACCAACATGGAGAGTAAGAGACAACTCAGCACAAACTACAGACATATAATAATGCCTGAAGGGACAAAAGAAAGAATATTATGTCTAGTCATAGACTGTCACTGAGTGCTGAACTGCTTTCTAAAAGCGTGTTTAACTCCCTTTATGCAATGGTGAAGTCCAAGTCATGTGTCCAAAGCCTCAGCAGATTTCAGTCCAATCTCAGAGTGATTAGCAAGGCTTTTCATTCTATCCTTAGCTTCCCATGTATCTGATTAGCAGGTAGGCCCGCTTCTGGACGGAGGCTTTTGAACTGCTTTCTCGTTTCTCCGCTTGCAATAGCTCTGCTGTGTCTGTGGGAGTTTACATCTTGCATTCTATGGCTTTGGACTATTAATTTTCCTGGAATATGATTATGGATCATGTGAGTATACATACTTAGTTCACCTATGGGGCTGTGCTGTTTTATTTTTTTGCACTCCAAGTGTTGCATTTTGTAGTACAAATTGCAAACATGCAGGTCACTGGAAACTGCACTTGCAAAAGATCAAATTCAGTTAGCGTTTAAGACATGCTGTGCAGTAGTTATTCCCATAAGGAAAAGATACAATAGTCCATGTTAAACTGGATGAACTCAGGCTGGCCCTGTATGCAGGATGTGATTTTCATTTTCCTTGTTTGAACTCTTTTAGGAGCCTCTGTTGGCTAACATGACACCTTAGGGATAAATAGCATTATACTAGGGATCCAAGGCCACATATGTTTCCTGGTTTTGATGAATAAAGAAAAATATTTTTTGCATCTGTAATCCACTGAGTAGAAACGGCCACTTCATTTGCTTAGCAACAGTTTAATTAACTTATAGTAATGGTCTTTGACAGGTTCATGCTACAATATGGTGAGATTTTATTTTATTTAAATTTTTTACATGCATTAATGTTTTGCCAAAACTTCCTGCGGTATCTATAATACAGAAAACAAATCGGAAAAAACCCATAATATTTAAACACATATAAAATTATGTTGTTACACATACTTGTATTGTCTTTCCTAGCAGTGCCCAAAGGTTGGAATTTAAGTACAGCAGGTTATGCAGGGCTACTTTATGGACATGAATTAAATGCTTTTGATTGTAACCTCAGTTATATGCTCAAAACCCTGATTTCAGTTGAAACATAAATCACCTGGTGGTGTACAGAATAAACTTTTCTTCTCAGGTTACCCTCTAACATTATCAAAATGCCTTTGATAGATGGGTATCAGTTCAACTCAAGACTCAAGACCAAGGTTGGCAGCATGACATAAGAATATCTGTAGCAACCAATTATTACTTATGCTTCCAAAATGTTCAGCTAGAGGAAACACTTGCATTTAATACAAGGACAAGGACAACAGCCAAACCTGTTCTTTATAGGTGTCAGTCAAGCTTAGCCTATTTTTTAGTCACAGAATTTGACACGTTTTTGTTTGTATTTCATAGTGGGATTGCATCCCTTCCATCGAGCAACAATGAATTATCCTTACCTCCTTGTATTGTCTCAGTAAGAATACACACTGCTTATTGCAGATATTTCTGCTTTTTATAGGTAATCCTTGCATTATTGATTGCAGGAAAAGCTGGCTAGGAATATATTTTTTCCAGTGACAGGGAGAATCACAGAGGTAACGTCCACTTTCACTGCAGGCAGGGACTTAAGCTCGTTGTTTAAAGTCACTCGCAGGATTTATTTGTGGCTGTATCCTCATTATCCCTGTCTTCATTTACTCTTTGATCCTCACAGCAGTCTATACATAATGTATAACTGACATACATATCTCTTAATAAATACAGTTGGAATTTGCTGTATTGATTTGAATAGCTGCTAAATTTGCAATAAATGCATTATCTGTAAAATTAAATAAAATAGGATGTATCCATAGTTGTCTAAAAAACATATTGTAGGGTTTAGTCTTTGAAAAAGTGCACCTGAGTTTCTCTCTCTCTTAATCTCAATAAAGTAATTCTTCACAAACTACATGTCAGTAACGATTTCAGTCTTTCACATGGTAGATTATGTTCAACCATATTCAACCATAAAAACAGAAAGTCTAGTCATCCTTGACTTTGTACAACTTGAAAGAAGGAAGCATGCTGATTACACCCACAGCCTTTAAGGTGTCTCTTTATAAGGATTTTCCTTTTCAGACAAGACTTATGTCAGCCCTCATCAAACATCTTTAGGTACTACTTTAGACTTAAGCACTTTAGAGGAGATGCTGGGGAACCATGCTGAGATACTAGGAAGAGCTAAAATGGATATAAAAATGCAACTGGAAGCTGACTGTTTGCACACTGGCTAGTCAAGGGTAAAGAAAACAGGAATTGACTTTTCTCTTTTGTTCTTCAACCTGCTCTGTTTTCTATATTGTCTTTCAGCCCGGAATGAGTGGGAGCCATGCAGACTGCATTCCCTTCCCTTAGAGAGCTCAGGAGAAACATGACAACTCCCTGTCTTTGCACCCTTCCTCTGCTCACGTGAGACCATCTTTCGTCCAGAGCAGAGAGACCACCACCCAGAATGTCCTCGCACAGACGCAACTTTCAGTGCTTCAATACTGTTGGAGGTGAAGGCTCTCCCAAGTCTTCACTCTCCTTCAAGCACAGCATCCCACACCTCCCCAGGATCTCCCATCATGGCATGGTGGCCCATCATGAACCTCTGGAAGAATGCTATCTTTGCTCTCAGTACAGACACACCACGGCACTGGAAGCCTTAGAGCCGCAGGTTTTACCTTTGTATCACACTCACACACCGTATCACCACCATCATCCACACCAGTATGTTCTCGAGAGGCCAACCAGACCTGAGGAGGCACATTCAGGCCACGACCGACACATTCATCATCACAGGTACAATAAGAGGGTGATGCTGGTGAAGAACAGCGACCCCTCATTCAGGAAAACCATCGTCTTGCACCGCAGGGGTCTACACAGTTTTGGGCTTTTCTTAGAGGAAGTTTCTGAACTCATGCAGTATCACATCAGGAAGATCTACACTGTGGAGGGCCGCAAGGTGAGATTATAAACACCAGGAGATTATGTAAAGATATGTTTAGTTTGCATGTACCCTTTTCCTTGATTTTATCTTACATAACCCACTGAAATGGGAGAACAGGGGCTGTATCACATTTTATTCTGTGTTCAGGAAACTTCTTTTTCCAAGAGGAAGTTTCTGTGCTTGACCCTAGGTAAATACCTTCCCCTGTGTTTTCATGAACTGAAAAGGAAGGCCAAATCTGAAATGAACAGTAGTACCATGACTTCTGATTGTCTACACTTATTTAGTTTTAGACCACTTATAGCTTTAAAGGGCCATTGCTGTTAGAATTAGAGTGAACAAGAGGCTTTTAGTGGCAGGACTGATTCCTATTAAATTCCATTCAGGAGCTTTGTCAACTAAAGCTTACTGAATCTGAACAAATGGCTGTATGTGAGTGCAGAACATCAAAGACAACTCAATATAAAAACAAACAGGAAGATGAAATGATCACAATACTATTTGGTTATTAATCAGTATTACATACATGTATCTCATTCTCTGTTAATGGCATTAATGGCATTTTATGTCCTGGGTATATAACCATAGATATACATGATATTATATCAAAAGTAGGCCTATTATGTTCTGCATCACTGGCTCTACATTGAAAGTAAAGCATTCTACTGTCAGCACACTTAAAAATCTTTGGCATCTGTAAGGTGCAAAAGATTTTCTGTACCACCTGGTTGCTGTTGTTTGTTAGCGTCCAAATCCAGATGATTTTCCCGTTTATTTGGGTTTGATACTTTGCTACAATCTGTGACTAGTGGGATAAATATTTTTGAGTGTGTGCATGTGGGAATTAAACAGGGATATTCCCTCACACAGACACTCCGATTGTGGGTATCTCTCCAAACCCCATTAATCTTGGTCAAATCAGAGCTATTTTTGAGGGAGGAGAAACAGGTCAACGATGAAACTCCTTTCCCCTATTTTGATACCAGTGGTGTCTCAGAAATGTGTCTCACAGTGGTAATTAATTATCTTCACCTAGGCTTTGTGTGACCATGGAAGAAGCTATTCATCTGCCTTTACTAACAGTGGATTTCATATTCAAAACTGCACTGCCATCAAAACAGACTGCTCACAAACAAAATAAAATCAACGGAACTCTCAATATTTTAGTTTACATTTGTTTTGTAGAGTTTCATAGCTGTCAGTAAAGAATGGATTTAACAGTGTAATGAAAATGTAAACACACACTTAGATGCATTTAATACAATTAATTTGTTCTACCAAATAAAAACACACATACCCAAACAACCAATGAATCTATCTGCATAATTAACACACAACTCCCAAAAGCTTAAAAAAAAAAATGAAATACTTGTTTGTGTAGCTACTTTTATTCAGCCAATGTGTGGAGGTGCCAGAGGAAACAGGTCAGTGCACATTCACCCCTGAGATTAGCATTCAGCCATTCAGGATAATCACCTACGAGACGAGGACCTACATTTAATTCCTACCGCTGTCATGATGGTGATGATGATGATGATAGTGGGGATTTAGTCAGCTACTTTCACACACTCAGCAATCTTGCATTCCTGCTGAGCAATAGCCACCACTCTCACAAGTGTGACAATGAAAGCAAGAATGCACTGTCATCTGGTGAAGTCTCCCAGAGATCATCCTGGATTAGGATATTTATCTTGTCTTGACTCACTGCTGGACTCAGAGTCTTTAAAGGGATTTAGAGCACTCAGTTGCACAAATGAGGGGACAATACCTTGACCCAATTAACATATTCTCATCACAACACTTATGTTTCTGTACAAATATTTGTACAATATGTGTCTTGTGGATTAAACAGAGTGAGAAGTTGGTTATTGAGTTACATTTAGATTGCTATTATCAAAACATTATCTGCCTGAAATCTAGAGTTCTTCAAACTATGTCATGTTCAGTGGATTCAATCCACACATACCTGTAATCCCTTGTGCTATTGCTTTCATTTCACTGTAAACTTCATTTGTTGAACAGAATCACTCTCAACTAATTTCTGTTCTTCTGTTTCAGATTGACAATGTTCAGAGCCTCATGCAGTGCCCCAGTGTCCTTGTCTGTGTGGGACGAGAGCCTTCTCACCCTTCCGTCATGGAAAATTTTAGGAAAACATTTGATGGCAAACTTCCGAAGCTGAGTGTGAAGTCGCGCACGATTGCAGCCAGTGAAGGAAATGAGGGTAGGAGAATGAATTACTGTTGAGACTCAACATCGTGACCGTTTCGTGATATAATATGCTTTAAACACATTAAAAATCCATATTTACGCAATCCTTAGTTTTTTATCTTTTTTTTTTATTAATTATTATTTATATGGCATGAATACCAAGTAACTGTATTCTAAAACTGAGCGCTACTTATGCTACATATCAAGGATTATAATTTGATGATTATTTTGTACACCAAAAGAGACCTAATTCCATCTATTTTTGTCCTTTTCTTTGTGTCTCCAAGGATTACCAACAAAGAAAAGTGTCATCACTCCAAAACTGGAATCTGACAACAGATCTAACAGGCAGTCAGTGTCATCTGACAAGTCATTGCCGGATGGAACTGAATCTCCAGATAATGTGGATTCCTGCCCACCGACTGGTGATGGAATAAGAGATGATGATATTGAGAAACGGGTTCGTGTTAATAAAGATGGCAGTTTGTCTATGGAAATGAAAGTGCGCTTCCGGCTACAAAATGATGAAACATTGCAGTGGTCAACAAAAGTAAAAAAGACAACAGGGAGGGCATTAGAGTATCTCCAGGGACATAACAGTTCCCATTTTGCACAAGTTAGTGACAGAAGCTATTCAGGATCTGAAAACATCTCTGCTGCTGAGCAAGATGAAGGTTACATCACCAGGCGCCATCAAAGACATACAGAGGAACCTCACTGTCCTCACTGTTGCAGTCAGTGCCAGGATTATGACATCTGGAAAAATGTCCCAGGGACACATGGAGAAAGTCGCTGCATTCAAACCTCTAGCTCAAGTACATCCTCACATACAATGGTCTCAAGAACGGTGGTTGAAAGGCAAACCATGTCTAGATCGAGTGAAGAATATACAGAGCAAGTGGTGGGGAAAGAAACATACATGAAGCAAACAGTTGAAGCGTCTGAAACTGTAGAGTACTGCACCATCAGGAGTGGGACTTGCTCACCAAAGTGCGATGTGCAATCATCAACACTGAACCGCTGTGAAGTGTGTGGCATGAGTTCCCCAAGTGATCAGCTCAAAACATCCGAGCAACACGAACGAGCAGGATCTGCTCCTAGCACTTCCTCGCATGTGTTAGCAGACCATGAGGAGGATCAATGTGATGAGGAAGATGATGTCCCACTAAGTGCATCAAGAAGATCTTCTCAAAACAATACACCTGAGAAGGAAGAGGCCACCGGAAGTACAGTGTTAAATGATGAATCACCAATACAACATTTATCTCCAATCCCCCCAGACAGAGCATCAAATGCTTCAGCGCACTCTAGCAGGTCAAGAAAATCAAAAACTTCACACAGTTGTCATTGTGGAGTCACAGATGTTCCTGACAATGATACAAGAGGACAAGATGAGGTAGAAGCTGAGACAGAAAGAGATCAATCAAGTGCCATGTCTGTTAAATCAAATGCCTCTGGCCGATCAAATAAGTCTGAAGAAATACAGAACACAGAGTCTGGCGATGTAGAGGAGAAAAGATCCAAAAGTGCCATGTCAGTTCAATCAAATGCCTCAACAAAATCCAAATCACACGAAGTAAGACCTTTAAGTAGCACATCTGTTAAATCCTCTAAATCTGAAAAATCAATGAAGTCAGAAGTGGCAGCTGAACAACATCAATCAGAGGACAATGCTGATGAAGAAAGAGCATTAAGTTCCATGTCTTTGAAATCCAAAGCCTCAGTTAA
>OMNW01000973.1:17139-41757 GCA_900303245.1 Selene dorsalis | reverse complement strand
GTTAAATCAAAGAAATCAAAAGTTTCATCTCTCCCAGATAAAGAACAAAATGAGGAGGAAACTGAGCAGAGGACATCTAGTGCCACCTCAGCAGCATCACATGCCTCTGCTGAATCAAAGTCAGATGTGTCTGCAGAGAAAAGCAGTGAAATCCCTGTTGAAGAAAACGAGAATGAAAGTGGACAGAGAGCAGAAAGTGCAATGTCAGAAAAGTCAAATGTTTCTGCAAAATCTAAAACATCAAGAACTTCTGAGACTCCACTTGACGAAAATTCAGAGGAGAAATCTGAATGGAGTATACCTGTTTCATTCAAGTCAAAAGATGATGATGATGATGATTATGATGATGATGGTGATGATGAAAATTTGGATGAGAAGGAGGAAGCTAAAGAGTCTGGAGAAGATCAAGACAGGGTTCCAAGTGTCATGTCATCCAAATCAAACACCTCAGCAAGATCTACACATTCAAAAGCATCAAAGCTTCAAGATAAAGAATATGCTATGGAAGATACTCAAGAGAGAGCTTCAAGTGCCATGTCAGCCAAATCAGGAAAATCTACTAGCGCTGAAACTGAAGGAGTACAAATTACAGGAGTGTCTTCAAATAAAGCTGACAGTGAGGGGGAGGGAGTGGAAATGGTGGAGAGATCTGATGAAGAAACTGCCTTTGATGACAATGGTGAAGAAATTGTAGGAAGGGCACAGAGTGGAATGTCAGCAAAATCTGGAAAGTCAAATGTCTCTGCAGCATCTACAAAATCAAAAGCTTCTCAGACTCTTTCCAAATGCAGTGATAGTATATGTGATGAGGGTGAGAGACCACCAAGCTGCATGTCAGATAAATCAGCCAAGTCAAACATTTCAGAGAGGGGACCTAGTGCACTGTCAGTAAAATCAGCACAGTCAAAAGTGTCAGTCAAATCTGCCAAATCAACACAGTCAAATATTTCTGCCAAATCTAATACACCAAAGCAGAGTAATGTTGCAGGTGGAGAAAGTGCGGCAGATCATACAGAACATGGAGCAAGGGCTCCCAGCAATATGTCGACCACATCCATTAAATCTGCAAAGTCAAACGCTTCAGCAATCTCCAAGAAATCAAGAGGGTCTGAAATTCTGTGTGAAAACTGTGGTGATGTGTCTGAAGAAATTGGGGAGACTGAGGGGAGAGCTGGAAGTTCAATGTCAGTCCAGTCAGTTGAATCAAGAACTTCTGTAAAAACAAACAGGTCGAAATGTTCTGCTCCAAGTCTAGGTGAAGGCTTTGAGAGTCTTGATGAAGGAAATGATGAAGAACAAACTGATGAAAGAGCAGCAAGCAGCATGTCAGCCAAATCAGCCCAGTCACATGTTTCTGAATGGTCTATTAGAGCACCTAGTGCTGTCTCCGTGAAATCAGCAAAGTCACATGCGTCTAAAAAATCCATAAAATCAACTGCTTCTGAAGTTCTGACTGTGAAATCTCCTGGCATTCCCAATGAGGGAGATGATAAAGAGGAACCTCTAGAAAGAGCAGAGAGTGCAATGTCAGATAAATCTGCAAAGTCAAAAGGACAGGATGATGAAGCTGAGGAAAATATTTCTGATCACGAAGGAAATGCAGAGAGAGCTGCAAGTAATATGTCCATCAGATCAGCAAAATCAGCAAAGTCAAATGTTTCTACAAAATCTACAAAGTCAGAAAAAATAGATACTTCTGATCAAAAGGAACTCAAAGAAAGAGCTCCAAGCAACATGTCTGTCAGATCAACAAAATCAACAAAGTCCAATGTTTCTACTGTATCTAAAAGGTCAGAAGTTCCCTTGGAAGACAGTATTGACAATCCTGAAGAAAGAACTGTTGAAGGGGAGAGTGAAACAAGAGCAATGAGCTCAATGTCAGCACAGTCCAATGTTTCGGCTAGATCAACCAAATCTAAATGTACTGCTGATGATCCAGCTAAAGAAAAATCTGAGGAAGCTGCTGAAGACAATGATGAAGAGCAAACTGAAGAGAGAGCAGCAAGCAGCATGTCAGCTAAATCAGTCCGGTCACATGTTTCTGAAGTATCTGCTAAGTCTGCAGAGAGAGCACCAAGTGCTCTGTCAGCTAGATCAGTTAAGTCACATACTTCAAAAAAATCAGTAAAATCAACTACTTCTGAAATTCGTTCTGCCAAAAAAACTGGCATTTCTGTTGAAGGAGATGATCAAGAGGAAACTCAAGACAGAGCAGAGAGTGCAATGTCAGCTAAATCAGCAAAGTCAAAAGGACAGGATGATGAAGCTGAGGAAAATGCATCTAATGTAGAGAGAGCCCCAAGCAATTTATCAGGAAGATCAGGAAAGTCATCAAAGTCAAAAGCTTCTGCAACATCTAAAATATCAAAGGTTTCTGATAATTGCACAGAAAAGGATGCTGACAACCCTGAGGAGAGTGAAGAGAGAGCAGTGAGTCCAGCATCAACTTGTTCAAATGTTTCTGGTAAATCAAATTGTTCAAAATATTCTGCTGATGCTCCCATTAAAGAACACTCTGAAATATCTGATGGAGACGATGATGAAGACCAAACTGAAGAACGAGCAGCAAGCAGCATGTCAGCCAAATCAGCCCACTCCCATGTTTCTGAAGCATCTGTTAGGTCTGCAAAAAGTGCTTTGTCTGTTAAATCAGCAAAGTCGCAAGATTCAGCAAAATCTATAAAATCAACAGCTTCTGAGGTTCATTCTACCAAAAAAACTGGTGATGAAGGAGATGATGAAGAGAAAACTCAAGACAGAGCACAGAGTGCGTTGTCAGCCAAATCTGCAAAGTCAGCTATTTCTACCAAATCTGCACAGTCAGAAAAAATACTTATATCTGACCACAAGGAACATGAAGAGAGACCTCCAAGCAATATATCTGTCAGATCAACAAAATCAGCAAAGTCAAATGTTTCAGCAGTATCTAAGCATTCAAAAGGGTCTGAAGTTCCCTCTGACCACAACGCTGAAAAGGTAAATGAGGAGAAGCACAATGACAGCAGATCAATAAGTTCAATGTCAGTCCATTCGGTGAAGTCAAATGTTTCTGCAAGATCAAGTCGGTCAAAATGCTCAGCTGAAGTTCCTGCTGAAGAAAGCAATGCCAGACCTACAGTATCTATGAAATCAAATGCTTCCGAAGTTCCTCCTGACACAGATACTCTTATGGAGAGAAATGACGAGGACGAACCTCAAGATAGAGCTGAGAGTCAAATGTCTGCAAAGTCAGCTATTTCGAAAAAGTCAAATAAGTCAGCAAAAACTGGGCATGATTCTGACCATGTGGAAAGAGCTTCAAGCAATATGTCAGTCAAATCAGCAAAATCAGCCAAATCAAATGTTTCAGAAAAATCTATGAAATCAAAAACCTCTAACATCCCTTCTGAGCACAGCACTAAAACTGCTGATGCAGAGAATGCAGGAAGAGCGAGTTCAATGTCAGCTCACTCAGTCAAGTCAAATATTTCTGCTAGATCAATAAAGTCAAAATGTTGTGATGTTCCAGCTGAAGTAAGCATTGAGAACCCCAGTGAGGAAATTGACAAAGGGAAAACTGAAGTCAGATCAGCTTCAGTCCAGTCCCATATATCTGCGAAATCTATGAAGTCACAAACCTCTGGTGTTACTACTGATGAAATAGCCAAACGTGACAAAACTACAGAAAGAACCCCTAGCGCCTTGTCAGCTAAATCAGAAAGGTCACATGCTTCAGCAGAATCTACTAAATCAAATGTTTCTAAGGTTTGTTCTGGTAAACCTGCTGGCATTTCTGATGAAGAGAATGCTGAGGAGGAAACCCAAGAGAGAGCACAAAGTTCAATGTCAGCCAAATCTGCAGAGTCAGGACAGGATGGTCCAACTGAAGAAAATATACCTGATCAAGAGGAACATGTAGAGAGAGCTGCAAGTAGTATGTCTGATAGATCGGGAAAGTCAGCAAAGTCAACAACACGTGAAGTTGCTTCAGAAGAAACTACAAAGGAGGAGAAAACTATACAAAGACCAAGAAGCAACCTGTCAGTCAAATCAACAAGATCTGCCAAATCAACCCAGTCAAATATCTCTGCAAAGTCAAAGTCAACTAACTTAAAAGCGTCCAATGTTCCAGGTCAAGAAAATAATGAGGAGAATATGGAGCGAGCACCAAGCAGTACCTCCATCAAGTCAGGAAAGTCAAATGTATCAAAGAGGTCAAAAGCTTCTGAGGTTCCTGCAGAAGTAGATGCTAAAATTAGTGACACTGAAGAGGACACTGGGAAGACAGCAAAGAGCTCAACATCTACCAAATCAAATGCTTTTCACAGTCCTGAAAATGCCGAAACACATTCTGAGGAAATAGATCAATCAAAGAGTGTTTTGTCAGCTAAATCCAACATGTCTGGAGTTACCTCCAGTGAAAGGACGAGACGTAATGAAGACATTGTTGAAAGAACAAATAGTGCCATGTCAACCAAATCAGCTAAATCAAATGCCTCCAGAAAATCAAACAAAGTAGTAGCAGCTCCCGAAATTCATGCTACTGAAAGTTCCAATGCTCCAAATGAAGAAAATACTGAAGAGAAATCAAACAGAGCACCAAGTGCCCTTTCAGCAAAATCAGCTATGTCAGTGAGATCAAAAAAATCTAAAGTATCTGATGTTTCGGCTCATGAAAATACTCAGGAAAAGGAGGAGAGAACACTTAGCCCTGTGTCTTCAAAATCAAATCAACCTGAAATGATCACAAGGTCTGAAGTCCCTGCTGTGACAGTTGAGGAAACGGAAGACAGAGCACCTACAGCCATGTCATCAAAGTCTAAGGTTTCAGTACGTTCAAAACAATCAACAACATCTGAGGTTAAACAAAAGAAAAGTGAAGGGCGCCCACAAAGTTCTTTATCTGTGAAGTCAAAGCTGTCCGTGAAATCTCATAAGTCCAAAACAACTGATATTTTGACACATGAAGACAATAAAGAGGAAAATAAAGAGGAGCTGAAAATGTTCACAGCCATTGGTGCTCCTGCTGATGTTCCTGAAGACAGTAGTAAACCCACATCTAGTGTGCAGGAGCAGGAGAAGCAAGAAGATACAATCGACAAAAGGAGCTGTCACTCCAAGACAAGCAAGTCAAGCAGGCAAAACAAATCTGCTGCAACGTTAGAAGTATGTCAGAGTGCACACCAGTCAAAAGGAAGTAAACGTAATGTAATATCTCACACAGAGTCAAGTGAGAGTGATTTATCTCAGACTCTGTCCAGTTCGGATATTGTCAAGGAGATTTGTGAGATTTCAGCCACTGGTGAATCACACACTAATGTGTCTAAGACGATAACAAAAGGTCACACTGGTGAAAATGTTGATGATAACAAGAGTGACAGAAGCAGCAAATATAGACAGAAAAACACAGATGCTGATGACTTTGAGCTAGTCCCATCAAGCCTTCCAAATGCATCACCTACTGAGGTTGTAAACGAATGGCTGAAAACAATACCAGATGGAGATATGTATGACATGGAGGAACTCAACGAAAACTGCAACGAACAAAAAAATGATCAGACAAAGGAAATGATGGAATTGAAATTGGAGGATAATGACAACACTAACTCTGCAGCTGAGAATACAAAAGACACAAATGAAGGAGACGTGGTAAACAGTGTCCCTAATGATGATGAACAAACAGCTACAGAGGTACCGAATGCAGATAATACCAGTACCCAGAGAGATGACACCTCAAAAATATTCAACTCTTCTGTACAGGTGATGAAAGTACTTTTGAATCCAAAGCTTGACAGATGTAACAGTTTACCAGAAATTTCTCCAGTGTATGGACGTAAACTGAGCACTTCAGCCAGAGGTCTTTTGGATTGCCTCGTTAAGTTGCAGTTAATAGACCATGATCCTAAAAATGCAAATGAAAAAGATGAAAGATACCAAGAACTAATGAATATTCTAAAATCTCTTTGGCTTTGTGATCCTACAGAAAATCAAAGCGTGTTAAAGAAGGATGATCGCCATTCTGTGGATGATGAGTACAATCATACATCCTCCTCTGGTGTGGATGTCAACAGTGGCTCCACGGGCTCTGGGAAAAGTAGTGATGGTGTGAATGCATGTGTATCCCGGCCACATACCAGTCCAGGTCTGTTAAGTAAAGTAGAAGAAGTTAATGAAGGTGAAGCAGAAGGAGATGCTCAGTGGACATCAGAAAGAGAGGGAGAAGGACTGTATGAAGACAAGCAAAAAGATGATGATCCAGCAACAGATGACACAATAAGAAACAACGATAGTCCAAGAGAGCTACCTGAAACACCACCCTCCTCAAACAAGAGTTCAGGAAATGACAGCAATGGCCAAAATGTTGCAGAGGAAGTTGAAATCGAATGTCGAGAAGACACCAGTTCTGGCAGTCCTCCTGTTATTGAAAGAGCACAGTTAGCCAAAAGGATCTCTCAAGATCCTGATCCAGTTTGGGTCTTAAACTTATTAACTAAAATAGAAAAACAGTTCATGACACATTATATCAATGCAATGAGAGAGTTCAAAGTCAGATGGAATTTGGATGATAATGAGCAACTTGACATGATGATAAGTGAACTCAAAACAGAGGTCCACAAAAGAATCCAAACTAGTATAGACAGAGAACTGAGGAAAATTCAAGGTCGAGCAGGTCTACCAAGGCCTCCTAAAGAGGCAATGTCCCGTGCTTCTACGGCACAAACGGAGGAGAGAAGAAGGAGGCTGAAGATAATGTCCAAACAATCAGTTGATCCACAAGCAGAAAAAAGTGAAGATACAGCAACAGGGACATCTTACAGTGACCAACGCAGCGAAAATGATGATGAATACTGTCCATGTGAAACATGCATGATGAAAAGAATTAAATCAAGACTGCCACTTCCTGCAGAAGCTATGAATGTTGCACCTGTTGTCATGGACTTTGACCTGAAGAGGATTCTTGCAATGAAGAATACTGACACTAACACAGATGCTACCAACTGCACATCCCAAACTGAAAATTTTAATAAGACAAAAGCAGCAGAGACACTTGTAGAAGAAGTCATTGCCCAAGCTGTAAGAGAAGTGAAAGGGGATAAGGCGCACCATGACACTAAAGATGACTTTGCAGTAGCAGCAGATGAAGTACAAGAAGTCGACACCATCAAAGAAATGATTGAACAGACTTTTGTTGATGAGGAAATAGGAAAAACAGAGGATGAAGGGGATGAAAATAAGAGGGCAGACATAGACACGGGTGAAGATGGGTACATGGTAGAGACAGAGGAAAAGTCTGAGACACCCATTGGCCAAAATGAAACATCTGGAAAAGAGAGAGAGACAACAGACAGAGATGAAGAGATAATAGAGGAAGAAGAATTGACCACTGTTAATAATGAAAACACATTTGAAGAAACGGCTATGATTACATCAACTGAAGACCAATCTGAAGGAGATGAGGTCGTGGAAGTAAGGGCTGAGAGTATGGAAGCCACCCCAAATGAAGATGATGATGAAGATGAAACTGAAACTACAAAGGAGGATGACGCCATCACAGGTGATGAATTTACAAAACAACCAGTTGAAGATGAGGTACTTGTCGCAAGAGAAATTGTGATCACAAGTGAAGATGAGTCCAAAGAGGGGGGAGAAGAAGTTTCAGCTGGAGAGCCTGTTGTGGCAGCCCCAGTTGAATGCGAACTTGACAAAGAAAATACAGCAGAAGAAGCTGATGTGGCAGACACAACAGAAGATGAATGTGATAAAGAAGAAGCTGTGGAAACAGAGATGGTGGATAATGAAGAGGACATTCCTGCTACCGTGGCAGATGATTCTGCAGACGAGAACAAAGACACAGTCTCATCTGATGAATCAGTAAGAGGAGCAGCATCTGAGGGTGAAACTGAAAATGAAGATGAGCTTCAGGGAGAAGCTTCTGAAGCCACAGGGGTTGAGGATGAGAATGCAGCAGCAGAGAGCAGTATGGCAGCCACCAGTGAACATGCAACTGATAAAGATGATGTTGAGGAAGAGAAGGTAGTTGATGATGAAGAAGAGATCCTTGCCACTAGTGCAGATGAATCTGCAGATGAGAAGTGCGATGCAATCACAGCTGGTGAATCATCAAAAGAACCAACCGAAGAGGCAACAATGGGCGATGAAATGGCTGCAGAAAGAACACTGGCAGTCAGAGATCAAGATGAATCAAATGAGGGGACTGCTGAAGATGAAACTGCAGCAGAAGGGGCATCTGTGGCAGCCTCAACTGACCATGCATCTGACAAAGAGGATGCTGTGGTAGAAGGGGTAGTTGAAGACATGGAGGAGACTGCTGCCACAAGTGGAGATGATGATTCTGCAGAGAATTTAAATGACACCACAAATGAAGATGAAAGTGCAGAGGAAAATAATGCCACATCTGATCTACTGTCAAAGGAACCAACTAAAGAAGCAATGACAGAAGATGAGCTTGCTGAAGAAGAAACTGCAGCAGAAGGGGCATCTGTGGCAGCCTCAACTGACCATGCATCAGACAAAGAGGATGCTGTGGTAGAAGGGGTAGTTGAAGACATGGAGGAGACTGCTGCCACAAGTGGAGATGATGATTCTGCAGAGAATTTAGATGACACCACAAATGAAGATGAAAGTGCAGAGGAAAATAATGCCACATTTGATCTACTGTCAAAGGAACCAACTAAAGAAGCAATGACAGAAGATGAGCTTGTTGGAGGAAAAGAGATTGTTGTCACAAGCGAGGATGAACTTGAAGATGAGACGGCTGAGACCACCACAGCTGACAATGAAAATGCTGACGAGATCACTATGGCAGCCACAAGTGAGCAGGAAGATGAGGCTGTGGAGGCTGGCAGTGATGAAGAAAACCTTGCTTCTACCAGTGCAGGTGAGTCTGCAGATGAGAAGAGTGACACCGCTGCTGCTGGTGATTTATCAAAAGAATTGTCTGAAGAAGCAGAAACTGAAGATGATATAGCTAAAGAAAAAGAAATCACGAGTGAAGATGATTCAAAGGAAGAGACTGGTGGTGAAGATGAGATTCCAGCAGAAGAGACTTGTGTGGCTGCCACAACAGAAAATGAATCTGACAAAGAGGAAGCTGTGGAAACAGGGGTGGCTGAAAATGTAGAGAAGACTTCTGCGACCAGTGATGATGATCCTGCAGAAGATGCCACCACAAATGAGGATGAGGAAGAGGAAAATGATGACACAGTTGATGAAGTGTCAAACAAACCAGCCGAAGAAGAGGCAACAACTGAAGATGAGACTGCTAAAGAGATGGATGTCACAAGTGAAGATGAATCAAACAAGGAGCTTGCAGAATCCAAAACAGTTGAACGTGAAAACCCTGAAAAAGAGTCTGTTGTGGCTGCAACATTTGAAGATGAATCTGAAGAAGATGAGCCTGTAGAAAAAGAGACAACTGAGGATGAAAAACAAACTTCTGACGCAAACGATGAAGATGAAAATGCAGACAATGATGACACAACAGGTGAAGATGAAAGTGCTGTGGGAAAAGATGCCATCACAAGTGAAGATGAAGCTGCAAATAACAGTGAAGGAGAAGTTGCAGAAATGTCAGCTGCAACTGAACATGAATCAGACAAAGATGCACCAGTGGCAGAGGAGATTCCTGCTGCGAGTGCAGATGAGTCTGAGTCAGATGACAATGAAACTGTTGAAAAAGCAACAACTGAAGATGAGATTACAGAAGATAAAAATATTGCTGCAACAAGTGAAGATGAAGTGAAGGCAGAAGCCAATGAATCTACCACAGCTGAAGAGGAAAAAGTGGCAGGGGATGTGGAAGACACAACTGAACATGAATCTGATAGAGATGAAGAAGCAGGGACAACTGAAGATGTAGAAGAAACTGCTGCTAGCAGTGAAGATTATTCTGCAGAAGGAATGGCTACCACCACAAATGATGATGAACCTTCAGAGAATGATAACACAGCCAAGGCAAACAAAATGTCACAACCGAAAGCAGAAATCGAAGAAGAAGAAGAAGAAGAGGGAGAAGGAGAAGGAGAAGAAGAAGAAGAAGAAGAAGAAGAAGAAGAAGAAGAAGAAGAAGAAGAAGAAGAAGAAGAGAAACAAGACCAAGAACAAGAACAAGAACAAGAACAAGAACAAGAACAGGAAGAAACAAATGAAGGTGGAGAAAATTTTGAAGAAGAGCATGAGAATGTAGCAGCTGATCCTGACTCTGCAATAGAAGAAAGCCCCAAAGAAAATGAATCAGGGGAGGAGAACAATGAAGCAGCCATGGATGAAAATGAATCAGTAAACAATGCAACAACAGATGCAAGTGAGAGTGCAGGTGAAGACGATACTTCAAAAGTTGCAAATGATAATGAGTCAGGACATTCAGAGGCTGAGGCTGAAAATGAGACTGCAGATGAAACTACAGGAGAAGACGAGACAGCGGAAGAGGATAAAAGAGCTACAGATGAAGATGAGGATTTAAACAATGCAAACCATTGTGAAGCTGAAGAGCTCCATGAGACAGAACCATCTGAAAAAAACACAGAAAGCACTGCCATTGAAAGATTTGTTAAAGAAGAGGAACAAGGTGAGGAAGAAGATGATAAATCTCCTGTCGAAGAACAAGTGGAAGCTGAAACAACTGGAGAGGAATCTGAGGAGGCTGAAAATGAAAGTGGAAGGGAGTCTGGAGCAACAGGTGAAGACTGCACTGAGGCTGCAACAACAGGAGATGAGACAGAAGAAAGTGCAACAACAGGGGAAAGGTCGGGAGAAACTGAAGGGGCAAGGAATGACAATACTGAAAGTGATGGTGAAGAAGAATCAGGAACAGAAGGTGCATCTACAGGAGAGGAGGTTAGAGAAAGTCAAACAGGAAGGGAAGAACCCACAGATAACACAGAGGATGAATCAGCACAAGAGGGCAGACAGCAACTGACTGAAGGAGAGGATGAAGAGGTTGTGGAAAATACTGGCGATGAGTCTGAGACTAATTCTGACAAAGTTGAACAAACATGTGAAGAAAGTGACATGACTGAGGAACATCAAGAGGATGCCTTAACAGAGACAAATAATGAAACAGAAGGCCCTGATGATGTGGTGAAGCTGAATCCAGATGTGGTTGAAGATGTGGAGGAAATATCAGAAAGCAATGAGGAAAACACACCAGTGGAAAATACGGACGGAGGCATTGATGGCCAGGCAGATACTAATACAACCATTCAAAGTGAAAGCCAGGGCAATGATGAAGACTGTGTCAAACCTTTTGAAGAAGAGGAGGAGGAGGAAACTGAGACAGCCAATGAAGACTGGAGTGGAAACCAGGGAGATTCAGCTGATGGTGAAGATGAGGCAGAGGATTATTCAGAAGAGCCAGAGGATGAAACTGATGACGGAGAGCAAGAGTTTACTCCAAGCAATACAGATAATCAAGAGGCAGCTAACAAACCAGCTGAGGAAACAACATTAATCCCACTTGACACCTTGGCCACAGTGAATGCAGAATCTGAGGATGGCGCTTATGCTGATGTTGAAGATTCTGAGAGTGAAATACACAGCCAAGAAGGAGTTACAAGCCTCGAGTCAAAGAGTATGAAAAACATTTAATCATTACCTGACTGTGACCCTGCAATTGCTCAAGAGGACTACTGTTGGGTCTACAGAAAATAACCAGAAGACAGCTAATGATGTTCATGCTACAAGCAATGAGAAGTTGAGAGAAGTTTTTCTTGTCTTACTTTTCATTTAAAGTCAAGAAAGAAAAGGGATGTAGATAATATTAAATTATTGTTGATCATGCACTTAAGAAATATAAACACTTTGTTAGAGCATTCTTAACACTGAGACTGAACATATGCACAACTGATCATACACTTGTGTATGAAAAAGTAATCTTAAAACTTGAATGTATATACTACATGTAGGATATTTGCATAGTTTTATGCAAAACTAAAACTTTTATTTTCATGAACTAACCTATAGATTATTTGTTTCATATTACTTACTGAGCCTAAAACAGAACATGGTGGTGGTCATTAATGATAAACTATGCAACTGTCACATTAATGAATTAAAGATGTGATGAATGCACATATACTGTAGTTTTCCCTCAAACTACTGCGGTATATTTACACCATTATTGCTGCTCAACATTTCTCTGCAGGACTAAGCAGGTCTGTGAATGTATTTAATGTAATCCAAAGTATTTATGTTAAAATTTAAAAGGCAGGTGCTACATGTAAGTTTTTGATATCCTGTCACTTTTTTTCTTCTTCCAGAAGATAAATCGACTGCACTTTATGTGTTTTACTAGTCCTATCAAACAATTCAAAGCACTTTATACCACAAGCCACATCCACTGCTACTGCTGTCTTGTAATAGTACTTTGCGATGGTGAGTTACTGATGCGTCTAGTCTGCCCTCTATGACAGGATGAAAAAGTGACACTTCCCATAGCATGGATTCTGATCCCATGTCTTGTAAACAAAACAATGGCTGAAGCTCTTGGCCAGTGTCCACCACAACGATCACCTACACCTGGCAAGAAACCCGGCACAGCAGCAGAGAAAACTTACATATAGCACCTTTAACATACGACAAAGTATTTGTCTAGTTAATACTGTAGAAGTTTCCTGGAAAGCCAGAAAATACTGATAATACCAATTTTGAAAGTTTAACACATACTATTGTGCAGATACAGTAATGTTAATGGCAGGATCTTAGTGGTGCATCTAAGGATCTGGATGATGATGAACATCAGTGCAAGCATCTTCATAATCCCATCAGGTAAATGCATCATAGCTTGCTATAGATTTCTATAGCAAATGAAATAAAACATCAATGGAAGGTAGCAAAAGCTATGACAGGGTTTTATGTATTATGAAGTTCTCCTACTCTGTAATTAGACAATTCAGCAGTGTTTATCAGTAAGACAACACATTATTCTCTGTGGTACAGAGGTTCAATGTACTGTACTAATTGTCTTTGAAAAATAAATGTACTTTAAACTCAAGTATGTTGTTTTTGTCACTTTCATAACCAATACAAGCACCACCTGATCTACAGGGCCATCCAAAGACACTTTCTGAAGCCTATTTTATTAAAATCAATGAACTAAATTATATGTGGATATGATGATTTTTCTTTTAGGAGGCAATTATAACTTCATGCTGAGCACTGGCACGACAATGATCACTTTAGTCTTTAGTACTTACTGAATTGTCCAAGATAATTGGGAAAATAATAGATATCCCATACACAATAATCAACTGTGGAAAGATCTGGTGAATAAGAGCGTGAGGCTGTCTGTTGAGACTTCTCTTTCTATAGTGAGCCCCATTAGATGGAGCTGATGGATGTGCCCCTCTCAGAGCTTCCATTTACAGTCTCTTGAGGTCATGTGACATACATAATTGGTGTCACTCTGATTGACTGCATAACGCCACAGTGCAGGTGCAGGCCTCTGCCCTCAAGCCTTTGTGCTGAGAGAAGTACACCTGTCTAATTGCAATATCCCATGCCCCCACTCACTTACATGTGCCTGTTTGTTGTTTTGCTTTGCTTAGCACAAATACTGAGGAGGCCTTATCTAAATGTAAACT
The DNA here is from genome assembly GCA_900303245.1 of Selene dorsalis. Classification (NCBI taxonomy): domain Eukaryota; kingdom Metazoa; phylum Chordata; class Actinopteri; order Carangiformes; family Carangidae; genus Selene; species Selene dorsalis. The sequence goes on along the minus strand of OMNW01000973.1, from coordinate 28,177 downwards.
GAGGAGGCCTTATAGTAATCATCAATCTGGCAATTAAGACAGCAAACAAACTGTTAGGAACCACCTGATTAAAACACAGTGTAGTTAAATTGAGAATTTTGACAAAGAAGTTTTGATACAGTTTACTGCATGTTGTTCGGTTTTACAACCTGAAAATTTCATGGCCAAATGCCTGCTGCAGAGATGGCAACTAATCTAGCTGTTGAAGACCAGGCTAATTCATAAAACTACAATGAAAACAATATCAATACACTGTATGTTTCTCAGGAGTTGGATGAAGACTGCAGAGCTAAACTGTTACTGGACTTACATTCATTCTTGTTCCAGAAAAAAAGGCGACTCTGCTTGGATATGTTGCTCCATGTGTGCTGGGACTGCAAGTAAGCTAGCATGCTAGGTAAAAACAAGACTTCCTCTGCCTCTAGTGGCCAAACCTTGAATACAGCTTTTTTTCTTTTTCTTTTACATTTTGCATTTTAGGGCCTGCACACCCTCACCTGTTTTAATGACTTGCTAATTATGCTTACACACAAATATGATGATATCACCAAAGCAGTACAAAGTGAAAACACCTGTGTAGGTGGAGTTTGGGAGGGTACAAAGTTTAAGGATATTGCATTTGTGCATTTGCAGTTATTTGCTTCATTATTTAACACATATTATTGTTTTCATTCAGAAATGACTCTGTCTTATGTTTAATAAGTAGGCTACAGGAGTGACAAGGAGGCTACAGGAGTGACAAGGTATAGTCTAAACAGGCATGTGCAGAGTTATGTCAGCAGGTTCAAAATCCTTGCTGGTCACATTCATGTGAAAGTAGGTCTGTGAGCATAATGTAACATTGTTCCTTAAGGAGGAAATGCGATAACAGCGCTCAATTACTGCTACTATTGCTGAAAATAAAAACTTGCTATAAAAAACATATGGCAAATATGTCATTTTCTAAATGTAACAATACTATACATCTAATCAATATTCATCATAGCCTCTTTCAGAGCAATACCAATAATTAATGTTTGATTTGTTGAGATGAATCTAATCCTCAAATCTTCTGGAAGAGCAAAGCTTTGTTTGAGGAAGCACCTGCTTGCTGGCACAGAGTTTTTTCCACGGTAAACACTGGAAGAGTGAGGAACGTCATCCGGAGCACAATAATAAGGGGCTTTCCCGCAACCATGTTTACCTCAGAGCAACTTGCCACTGGAACAGCTGCATTGGTTTGCTGCTACATTACAAAATCCAACTGCAGATATGACTTGTGCAATTTAACTGGTAAAATGCAGGTTTTAGTACATTTTAAAATAGCCTCCAAAAACCTAAAAAGAATATATAGATACAGTATATATGCAGGGAACATTGGTCTTGCAGTATATCCCGAAATTAAGCTAGAGTGTGGTCGCCCTGGTGAGCTTGATGTCTGTGCAGACAGTCAAATGGAGGAAACTAGAATGAGGAAAAGTGAAGCTCTCCTGAAACCCATGAACGCCCCAGAGGAACAGCAGAAGTGCCTGTTGAATACATCGAGGGGGGTTCAATTGTTCCTTGTTTATTGACAATCACTTTGTCTTTTTAGGACAAATGCAGGAGTGAGACCTTCTCTCACTCCATGTGTGACAGAGGATAGAAACGGTTCCCACACAGACAGGAAGTCAAAGAGGGGCCTCTTGTGATGTAGAGGGGAATCAAAATTGAGGAAAGTGTGTGCTTGTGTGTTAATTCATGTGTGTGTGTGTGTGTGTGTGTGTGTGTGTGTGTGTGTGTGTGTGTGTGTAAATCAAAGCTTTGCTAAAAACTGACAGCAGCCTGCCTAAGCTCTTACAGTACAGCTTCCAGAGAATATTTGCTTCCTAATCTTTATGTTTGATACGGTAAACAATTAACTTTGCACACACACCCACACATGCACAAATCTAAAACACAATCTAATCACGTACAGATACTTTCAGTCACATGCAGTGCACACTCACATTAATAATGGGAGTTGAAAGCAGCTATTGGCAGCGTGTATGCTTTTGGCACAGAGGTGGCCAGGACTGCGATACTAAAGGAGACCCACGCTCCCTTTCTTTCCCACCGTTGTTCAGGTTATCCTGTGGGGCCACTTATGACCCTTCTGCAGGCAGGATGCAATGTCTGGGGACCCCAACAGAGCTGCACACAAGCATCCGCCAAGCCCTGGGAAGAAAACAAGGGCTGATGGAAAACCAGAAGAAGGGAGTATAAAGAGAAACAGCAGTTAGTAACCAGGACGCACTCAATAACACTCACCATGCACCTGCAGCCTGTGTGAGTGTCTGTGTGTGCTTTTGTGTGTATGTGTGTAGTGAAGTGAGGCTGTTCCTTCAGAGAACTACAGCACAGCACAGTCCCCACACACAGCACAGGTGGTCCAAACAAAAACCTGTGAAGTGTTGCCCAGAGAGTAATATCCCCACGTTGCGTGTTGTATAAAGCCCCCCATAGGAAACAAACACTTCCGGTGCTGTAAGATTTATTGTTCCCTGCACTTATAGGTCACAACATACTCTGAATGATATCTTCCTTACAAAGTTCTTTGATTCATTCTTAATAATATTTAATAGTAATATTACATGTAAGCCAGAAACAAAGGGGTCATAAATACAGCCAGATAACTCCAGGACGTGTTGTTTTGTGTTCATTGTCTGTGGAAGATGGGTGAATTCCCTCCTCAGTTGCATTTTGTGGTGAGAATAGGAAGTAGCTGGTTAGTTGTACTGTACGCTGTGATAAACCAACGCATTGTTATACTTTGATAGATTGACCACACATCAGCTGGCATTTTTTCCCCCAGTGTGACAGAAAGGATCTGTAGTCACATCCGCACACCATTCTCCATACCAGATACGGACTTACAGGCATTACACAATAAAAAAAATACCCGACATGATTCAGTGTTGCATCATTTCTATACTGGAGGTCAATGTTAGGGTTATCATCATATCATCATAATAATAAATCATGATTTGGCATGATTTTAGGGATAAGTGTTTTCAAACTGGGCTATTTTAGGGGAGTCTGGGTATAAAATTTACTTTTTTATGCCATCTAGTGTCAACTTTGTGGAACATCAACAACAAAACCTAAACCATGGACTGGGAGGGCTCAGAAAGAGCATGTTAACTTAATAAGAGGAGCGTTTATTTAATTGTTCATTGATAGAAATAACAAAGCAAAAATACACATCAAAACAGACACAAACACACACACACACATACGCACACACACACACACACACAAAACAGAAGAGGTGGATGTTTTGATACCTCGAGCATATCAATGCAAAAGTCTCACCAACACAAAATAGCATAAAAATGCAAAGATTGGTTGTTTTTCTTACCACTAAACTGTCTGGTGTGTAAAGATGGCTTTGACAAGGTAAGTAACAGAGAGCAATAAAAACAAGAAGCGTATGGTTCCCAAATCATCTGATGGCAATGATCTTCAGTACAGCTCCTTTATATATCAGCTTGTCTATTGAATCTTGTGAACCATCCGTAGTTTTATTTGGTATCCGATTAAGAAACAGTGTGTTGTGCAGTCCTACTTACATTATGTTGCTTCTTGTGGCCAACAGGCAATACAGGTGAAAGAGGGACTCCAGTAGAAAAAAAAGATGAAAAACACGAGATAAGTTTCATTTGGTGCAAGAAGATTCAACGCTGCAATCACACCTGCAACCTTTGACCTTTAACAGGTACATGAGAAACATACTTGCAGGCTTCATAAGAGCTCATTCTCCTACACAGTGTTCCAGTTAGAGTCTCATGAACGGTTCACTGGTCCATCTTGTGGTCAGAACATGTACTGCTTTACTGGTCCACTGTGCTGTAAACATGTCTCATGGTTGCTGAACTGCAAAGATAAAGAGATAAACACTATGAGGAACTGAGAAATACACTATAGTTTACAACACTCACCACACCTATACTCAGAACTAATAACCATTGTAGATTCATTGTTGAATGGTACAATAGCACAGTTAGCTCCTTATACTGTAACATAGATTATAGTATCCACCAGCACATTTAATAAACTTCTTTCTCTTTATAATTTAGTCAGTAAATCTGGTTTTTGTTGTGATGCACTTGTGAAGATTAAGTGTATATAATTATTTTTATTCATCACACAAGTTAAGGTTTAGTTAAGTAGAGTTTAACTACCAAATGATAAAGAGAGGGAATTACCAGACAAAGTAAATAAACTTTGCTTTTACAGTAAAGTCAGTGTAGTCCCCCAGGGAAGGCCCTGGTCTTTACTGTGTGTGATGTATGAGAGAGAGAGGGAGAGACAGAGAGAGAGAGAACGAAAGAGAGGGAAGAAAAAAAGAGAGAGAGGGAGAGGGAGAGCGAGACAGACCAAAAAAGAGACAGAGAAACTTTCAAAACCAAAATGAGCCAGTGAGAGTGGCATACAGACGAGCACTGAGTTTTCAATAAGGAACTTGAAGACATTTTTGCATCTGGAGTACTTTTGACGACACAGGCCTGGCAGACAAGGTCAAGGTATTTATTTGCTGAAAGATTTTTTCAGTATACGATCATATGTACTGTACAAATTCTGTAATTTTATGGTGGTACAAAACTGAAGCATACGCAATACTGTAAAATTTAGACTACAAATGTATTTATTTTTTTTACTTTAATGTAAAATTCACATAATAATTATAATTTATAATTCATGTAAAATAACCATTGGTTTTAACTGAAAAATATCCACTGAAATTCTTGAAAGCTGATCACCGCGGAATTAATGAGATTCATAACGGAACGTTTAAGCAAGTATTTGTGAGCACAGTGTTAATCATACAAGCAGTTGAAAACTATAATAATTGTGAATGTGAAAATAAATGTAGACTAAGACAAATAAAACTCCCTGCATGTATGAATATAAAGCCAGTTTTTGAAATAATCACTGGACACATCATTGGCTTATTTAGGCAATAAAAGATTAAATATGAAAAGACTGAAGCATAATGGCAAACACATAAATACCGACATCAACAAATGTCCTAATTTCTAAGTTCTGGTTGTGGTGGACACTGTGACTTTACAGCTGTTGACATTTAGACTTGACCTTCATGCTAAGTATAAATCATCCTCTAGCTGCCATATATTCATATAATGACGACTCTGAAATTGGCTCTAGAGCCACTCTCAGGACTGTTTGATTCAAATGATGATTATTCAAACTATTTAGAAGTTAACACAAACATTTTATGTGATTACTTCTTCAATTATCAGGAACAGTAATAGGTAGGCTAATGAAAAACATTATGATTTCTTATTGCTGCAAATACATAGGAAAAAAATAATTTCTGCATACTTAGTGACTATTATTAGCATTTAGTTCTTCCTCTATTTTACTTCTAACCTGACTTTGTGGCTGTGTTGTATATAGTACATGCAAATTATATCATACAAAGCTGAAAACACATTTTCCACTTCCTCATACGTGAGGCAAATCTATTAAGAACATGCTTGTTAGCCAAAAAAAAAAAAACAATGTTCATGTGACTGAGTAGCTTTGAGTAATTTTAATCTATTTGCAGCAGTGGGTATGAACTCACAGACCGGACCCTGCAGTGGGAGGAGTGGAGACTGAAAACGGTGTCAGTAAAGCTCATCTGCCTTATCAGGTAAATGCATAGAAATCTATAGGAGACTCTTAGCAGGAACTTGAGAGTGGCTGTATTTCATAAATAAACTATATCATGCAGCATATGTCACTTCATATTAAGAATTCCTGTCTGTATTATGCAGTATAACTGAAGAAAGTAACCATTTCAATCACCTATTCAGGATGGGCTGCACTTGCAGTGGCCAGAAACAAGTAAAAGAGGGCGAGTTCTACAAAAGAAAAAACAACTCTCAGGCCAACTCATTCAATCACATAGTAAGTAAACGGCTTATAAGGAAAAGCTTTACCAATTTTTCCCCGATTTGAAAAATCACTTTGAACATTAAAACATTTATTTGATTGTGTTCGACAGGTACGAAGTGGAGACACCTCATCGAACAATGGTAATCAGTGAACAAAGCTCACATAACAACCGGTTGACTGAAAAGTAACAGGCCCGCGCTCATGTATTTAACTGTTGCTGTGCAGAGAGATAGCAGCCATAAGAGAGAGGAGGCTACGTTTAGCGATTAAAATCTCAGTTGGATTTCCTCTGTGCTGTTCTAGGGGAGATCTAAGATTATTCATGAGTGAGGAGAAGAAAGTCATGTTAATGTCACAGACAATGTATTAGGGAGCAATCAATGCAAAAAAAGCTAAATTTAAATACAGTGGCATTGAGAGTGTACAATAGTGTGCCCAGACGTGAAAGCGGAAGAAGAAAAGACATAACTTAGAAAACACTTCTTCTGAAATAACCATTTGCTCTACTTGACTGCAGATGAGACTGTGTTTGTGGCACAACATGACTTCAAAGCGAACAACGACAGTGATCTGCCTTTCAAGAAAGGAGACAAACTTAAGGTTTTGCAAGAGTAAGTCTAAACACAGACAGTGTATAGTGAAAGCAGTAGTGAAACAGATTTCTAAAACTGATCTGCCATGTTTGTCTTGTTTGTAGAAATGGAGAATGGTGGCTGGCTAAATCGCTAGTGACTGGACAGGAGGGCTTCATACCATCTAATTATGTCGCCAGAGCGGATACGCTGGAGGTGGAAAAGTAAGCAGAAAATTAAACACTACACACGTCATTATTCAAAGAAATTTAGGTCCTCTCCAGCATTTGTATGGGTTTTTAAATTGTTACTTTTTGTTTCTCTTCTGTAGATGGTTTTTCAAGGACTTGAGTCGGAGAGAGACGGAAAGACTGCTTTTGGCGCCTGGAAATAAACCGGGTGCCTTCTTAGTTCGAGAGAGCGAAACCTGTAAAGGTGAGTCCCATCCAATCCTGTCTCTTTTTTTGAGAATTTCAAGGGCAATGCATTTCAAGAAGGCATGTGAATATGTTCATTTTTAAACAGTATTAAAACCAGTGTATGTGTGTGTCTGTGTGTTATCTACTTGTTTTCCCTTTAGGGTCCTTCTCATTGTCAGTCAGAGATCATGTACAGGACCAGGGAGATGTGGTTAAACACTACAAGATCCGCTGTCTGGACAAAGGTGGCTACTACATCTCTCCATCCAACACATTCCCATCCCTACAGGAACTGGTTAAATACTACACCCGTAAGTTACAAACAGATGCACTTTACATCCACCTGCAAAAATTTGATCATATGTATTTTATGTCTACAATATTTAAAGAGAAGCTCAGGTGGCAAAACATTTCCTGATCAGATGTTATGACAGAACCTAAATGTGATGATTTGGACCTTGATTCAGTTCACTGCAGTGAATTACAAGACGTCTGCAGTGACAAGCTCGACCCTTGTGATGTGATGTGCATTTCCTGTATGAGAGCAGCAATAGTCTTTCCACTCCTGAGTCTAAACCACAAGATAAAAAGGCAGAATCTCTAGAATGGCTGCTAGTGCACAACAACCTGATCTTACATTTATAAAAACACTTTCAAAACTAAGGAAACAACAGTGATTAAAATTAGCGCAACAGTAAAGATAGCAGGGGAAAAAACATGTATCACATTTGACTGCAGGTACAGCCGATGGGTTGTGTCAGCGACTGTATGCTCCCTGCAAGCCTCAGGCCCCCCAGCAGCCATGGGCTCAAGATGAATGGGAGATTCCCAGAGAGACGCTGAAAATGGTGAAGAAACTGGGAGCAGGGCAGTTTGGAGAAGTGTGGATGGGTGAGAGAAAGCTACAAATGAAGCCTGACATTGGAGACATTTTATAAAATACGACTATCAACACTATAACCGCCTTATTTTTTATTCCTACTCCAGGCTACTACAAGAACACACAGAAGGTCGCCATTAAGACCTTAAAAGAAGGAACAATGGGGCCTGATGCCTTCCTCCAGGAGGCCAACCTGATGAAGCAGCTGAGGCACGAGCGACTGGTGCGGCTTCATGCAGTGGTCACGAAGGAGCCCATTCTCATCGTCACAGAGTTCATGATCAACGGTAAGAACAAGAGTGGGTGGTGTTCCACATAGGTACGGGGGATTAAGTCAGATTTTTTCCGTCAATCTTTTTTCCATCTCTAAAATATTCAGTGACAACTATGATTATTATTATTATCTGTCTATCTATCTATCTATCTATCTATCTATCTATCTATCTATCTATCTATCTATCTATCTATCTATCTATCTATCTATCTATCTATCTATCTATCTATCTATCTATCTATCTATCTATCTATCATCAGTATTTTTTTAATGCATATGCATATTAATTCTGTAATGAAGTTTTTTTTAACATTCTAAACTAAGGACTCATACTACACAAACTTGATAGAGAACATGTGTTTGTGGGGGGTTTTTCAGCTACTGGGGCCTTAAAAGCAGTGACAGCAGCCTTACCACTTAGTAACACAAAAAAGCATCATATGAATTTTGTTTGTTTCAGTATAAGATGCCGCAATGTGGACCTTTTAAATTAAAATGGAAGCCTTTAAAGAGAAGATTTAATGCGTATCTTCAATTTCTTTTTCTAATAAAGTGCTACTTCTCCTTTGCCATTCACAGGATGTCTTCTAGACTTTCTAAAAACAGACGAGGGCAAAAAGCTAAAGCTCAATAAGCTGATAGACATGTCAGCACAGGTAAGAAATTTTTACTTTTATGCTTGTGACTTTGTGCCTTTGTACCTACATTTCTAACGGGTACCTCAATGTGATAAAATGAAAGCGTTTTCTCAAAGGATTTTAACCGTCTGTTCCACCTGTAATTCTTTGTTTTCTGAAGTTGTAGTTGTTTGCGATCAAATGACCTCGGTATTTAATTTCCTGATTTTTGCATCATCCGTCAGAAACAAGTACACTAGCCTTACTCCTGACCTCAGAGTCTATTTATACACACCAGCTCTTCTACAGTAACACACTGAATGTCTGCTGTAGTGTACACTACACTTTGACACCAATCAGGATGTGAATACACGTGGAAACTGTCAGCAGTAGCTATGCGGTTTCTGTAGTGAGGCTTTTGCTCATCTGGCTTTAAGCCTCACCCTACGTCAATTATTAACATCCGGACAGGAAACCATGCTATTTTTCCACCCACAGTGAGCTCCCCCAGAAGTCTTGCCCCTCCAAAAAAAGCATTTTGACTTCCTGAGAGTTGGCACATCCTGTTAAACCCAAGCTACTCTCATTACTGTGCATGTAAACACAATACATTACGCACTCACTGCGCCTGCACTATTGCCTGTGCCCAGACAATGTATGAAAAGACCAGAGAAAGAAACATGTAAAAAAAAAAATAAAAAACTCTCTTCATGCGGTGGCTTCAGTTCTGAAATTGATATTGATTGTTTTGCATTTGATCTGAAAATGACACTGAAAAGCAATCTCCAATATCACTGTGCTTTCCTGATCTTTCCATATGACAGATAGCTGAAGGCATGGCATACATCGAGAGGAAGAACTACATCCACCGAGACCTGCGTGCTGCCAACATACTGGTCAATGAGACCCTGCACTGCAAGATAGCAGACTTTGGCCTGGCCAGGATCATTGAGTCAGAATACACAGCTCAGGAAGGTAGTGTACGCACAGTGTTTTAAGCATCACGCGGGCAATGATGTTATTGTTGTATTTGCTGAGTTAACTGTTAAATTGTATTTTCTGTGTTTCCTGTCTTTGCCAATATGAAGGTTTAAATTACATCACATTACATTCATTTATCAGACCTCTGCATCCAAAGTGACTGTGCAAGCCTCTCAAATAGTACAGTAATACTGGTGCTGGTCTAAAAAAATACCCAACACAAGCTTTAATTATAACCTCACCCAGGCTGCTAAAAGCCCCCAGAAAAAACAGGGGATTTAAATCTATAGTAACTACAACTCTGAAAGCAACACTCAAAGTGCAACACATGTCGTGGTTCTCATGTAAATTCCATCATTTGTCATCATGTAGAGCAACAGCAGTGGGCAATAAGAACAAAGTCTTCTATCATGAAACTGTATGTTTAATTCTGTATTCGATGCTAGCCCTATAACATTTCTGACAAAATAAGCAGATGAGATTTCATGTGTTTTTGTCAAACCCTGTCAGTTTAACACCTGATTCAAGGTTTTATATCTAAATTCAAGTACTGAATTCAAATAGCAGCAAAAATCTACATTCATCAGCATGACAAAAAAAAGGACAGAGACGTTGCCACTTGTGTGAAAACTGTCTCGATAATTTTAGGGTTTGTGTTTTTTATATCACCACGTGTTACGAAAGAATACACAAACTGACACTCACTCACCTTCATATTCTCTAAAGTCACAAGCCAGTAACACAATTTCCCTCTCTGCTTTTTCTCACCCTCTCTCTCTGACAACTAGGTGCAAAATTTCCCATCAAGTGGACGGCTCCAGAGGCCATCAATTTTGGCACATTCAGCATCAAGTCAGATGTCTGGTCCTTTGGGATACTCCTGACAGAAATAGTTACCTATGGAAGGATACCCTACCCAGGTACAGCACATGACAACTAGATAAAGGGAGAAAAATGTATTGTGTTCTGCAAAAACACAGTTGCACAGTTCACATACTATAAGGAAACTAATCCAAAAACTGTGTTGCTATTTTGTAAATTCACTATAACCTCACACTTGTTGCATTTTCTTCATTCAAATCAGGGATGACCAACCCAGAGGTGATCAGGAGCCTGGACAGATCGTACAGGATGCCCGCTCCAGAGAACTGTCCCCAGGAATTCTACGACGTAATGATGATGTGCTGGAAGCAGAGGCCTGAGGAGCGGCCGACTTTTGAATTTCTGCAGAACATTCTCAATGATTTCTTTATTGCCACGGAGGGACAATATGAGATGCAGCCGTGATTGAAGAAAAAGAAAATGTTTCCTGCTGACAACCCGGACGCAACAGAAAAAAGAAAGAGAGAAGTGAGGCTTGAACGGATACATGACCAACTAAACATCTTTATGAC